>JAQPZY010001137.1:600000-905000 GCA_029931535.1 Margaritifera margaritifera
GGTGGAGGAAGAACCCGAGAAAACCCCGGGAAGAACCACCGACCCACGGGAAGCTACTGGCAAGTTGTCTCACATACCCACGTTGGTCGAGCCCGAGACTCGAACCCACGCGGACAGAGGTGAGATGTCAGTGATCTGTAAAGGCGAGCGCCTTAGACCACTCTGCCACCCGGGGCCCCACAACATTTTAGAGGAAGTTATTAAATATTTTTATATTTTTAGTAACAGCAGCCATATTTAATGGCAGATTAACATCATCTGTACAAACTTAAAAGCACTTCAGGCCAGGATTTTGCATTTTTAGTAATGGTGGTCATGTCTGATGGTAAATCAGCATCGTTTGAACAAATTTGAAAGCCCTTAAAGCCAGAATGTTTCCTGTCAAATTTGCTAAAATTCTGCTGAGCAGTTTCCAAGAAGAATTAGTTTAAGGTGTTTTCTATATTTAGTAATGGCAGCCATATCTGACCGCACATCAGCATCATCTGTATGAAACTGAAAGCCTCTTATGCTAGGATGTTTTCTGTAAAATTTGGTCAAAGTCTGTTTATAAAGTTTTGAGAAGAAGTCATGTACAAGTTTTTCTATCTTTAGCAACTGCAGCTATATTTGATGAAGTCATTTAAAGCCTTTCTATCTTTAGCAATAGTGGCCATATTTGATAGTGGATTAGTATCAGCCGAACAAATTCTGAAAGTATTCTGTTGAGTATATTTTGAGAAGAATTTGTCTTAGTTTTTTTCTGTTTTTAGTAATAGTGGCCATACTGAATAACAGATTGGCATCCATTAACAGATTTGAAATGCCTCAATGCCAGAATGGTCCCTGTACGAAATATAACAAATTGGTCCACAAGTTTTAAGTTGCAAATAGCAATTGTGAATGGATGACAGATGATAGCTTCAATCAGGTGTGTTCGTGTTTATTTTAACAACCATAATGCAAAGATATCAGCTCTGCAACTTATTAGAACATCTTGTAATTGCTCAAATTGATTGATTTGCTTAAATTTTCAACTAATCAGTCATTTGTATTGCTATGGATGTTTGATTTTTTACAATAGTAAGGAAGCCAGTTTGTAATAATTTCAACTCATATTTATTAAAACTTATTTTATACATAACTTTGTGATGCATTTATAAACATGACAAAAATAAGTATAAACTCATATCTTCACATTTTTATTCAATAAAGATCATATATATATATATATATATATATATATATATATATATATATAGAGAGAGAGAGAGAGAGAGAGAGAGAGAAAGACAGACAGACAGACAGATAGACAGGCAGATATTAAAGCAGATATCAGTGACCATGCAATTCTAACAGCTCTTACAAGACCTTCCCTAACCCCCCCCCCCAAATTAACATGACAACCATATATCTGTGAAATTTAATATTGAAACATTCAAAGGAGATATAACAAGTTGTGATAAAAAAGAAAACATTAATACACCTAATTATTAATGTACCATAAGATGTGCCATTTTCAGTTCCGGATTTGCTGCTGCTTTAGTGTTAGTATTATCCTTCCTTTTCTTAATTCGGGCCTAGGCTTCACGTTTTGTTCTAAGGTATTACTGTATATACTTGCGTATAAGCCTATACCAACTGCAAACTGCATAGACCCACATCTGCCATCGCATAAAGCACCGGCAGATCTAGGTCTTTGCAGTTGGTAAGGACTAACCAGTAGAACAAACAACATAGACCCTGATCTGCCAGTGCATTATGTGATGGTAGATCAGGGTCTATGTTGTTTGCATTTGGACTCGGTTTATACGTCAGTATATACAGTATATGCTGAGACACCATGACACAAACCATGTGGTGTGAGACTGATGTAAAGTTTATAGTGAAGACATTGGCAACCATTCAATTACAGGGGTTTTGATAATTCCAAGCGATAAACTTTCACACCTCTTTTGTCTTGTGCTTTTTTGGCTACAGAGTATTTAAACAATTGGGGAAACATAATGACAAAAGAAGTTTACACCTGTATCTAGACAACTGAGAATTAGGCTTAATAGGCAACATCTTTATTGATTGTCCAACAAAGAATCAATGGTTAGACCTAGCAACCATTGAATTTTACTTCATTAAGGTGTTTGTCTGGCAGTTTAACAGATAAAAAATAAAATACGCTTTGATATATTTGAGAACTCCTAAGACTGATGTCTGGTTGCTCATCAGAGTATGTGCCAGTCAAAACCTTTGATCTACTGGGCATGTTAGGCAAATACAGTGATTTCAGGATCTCTGATTGATATATATATATATATATATATACTCTCTTAGAGTTGGTTTGCTATAAGTTTGCAAGAAAATAACAAAACTAAGTCAAGCTCTGACAAAGTTCAAAATCAGATCCTAAGATGGAAGCCCCAATATGTGGTTACCTGAAAAAAAACAAGGTATCCCTACTTAAATTCACAAACCGAGAGAGGGCACTTTTATATGAAACTGCAAGTTGCCCTTTTTTATTGTTATGAGTCCTGAATTATTATTTTGATATTGTGAAATATATTCATGGTTATTATGTTGTAAACAAAAGTGTTTCCTACATTACTGGTCAACATATTGGGACCCGTGGGTCATAGCATCTACAAATCAAGGTGCATGGACAAAGACAGAAACCACCCTTATGGCACCAGAGACAAAATTTTGGAATATTTCATTATCTCTCAAGTCAATCTGCTACACCTTTCCACCTACATATTCAATACCTTTTGTGTGGCACATCTGTCAATAGTGGCCACCATTCTGCAATTAAAACTGTGATGGGATGTGATGAGTATCAATGCATACTTACACTTACCGTATATACTTGCATATAATCTAATACCAACTGCAAGCTGTAAAGACCCAGATCTGCCATCGCATAATGCACCAGCAGATCTGGGTCTATGCAGTTTGTTAGGACTAATCAGTAGAACAAACAACATAGACCCTGATCTACAAGCGCATTATGGGACGGCAGATCAGGGTCGATGTTGTCTACATTTGGACCTTAGTTATACGCGAGTATATATGGTAGTTAAAAAACAACTATCTATATATCGATAAGGAATCTAGATGCAAATTTTTTTTAAAAAATGATCAAAATTAAACCATGAGCTGACATTCATTTATTAATTTACTGTACTGTTTCAGATACTATGCTGCTGGCACAAAAAAAGGAGGGCGATTTGAAACTGCAAAATAAGATCAAACTTGTCATACAGCACAATTCAAATCATTTGAAATAATAAACAAAAGAAACCATTTCATTTCATATCTTAAAAGTGACAGGAAAACATTCAATTCTGTGGACACAAATGGATCTACTGTATTTTCATTCTGAGCAGGAAAGGGGAGAGGGTATTTGTAAGTTGTGTTGCACCTTGGATAGAATAGCTATGAACAATGTTTCTCCCTTTCCCCCAAATCTGGAGGCACATAAAGTTTAAAAGGGGTGTATAATTGTTTGCATTAGAAGTAATGGTCACAAAAAAGGCATCCATGGGATGCAAAGGGATCAAGATTCGGGGGACATGGGGCCAAAAGTTGTGGGAAACACACTCAATGAACCGCAATGAGCAAGTGACTTTTCAGAACTTTCAGAATAAGGGAAAATTTGCGTCTGCTCCTGAGATATTAGCACTATGGAGACAACTGGGATGCAGTGAGAAATGGTCCTCTGCTTAAAAAAATAGAAAAAGTACAAGTCATACAGGTCATGTAGGTGTTCGGTACCGACTATTTCAGCTATATGTATCATTTTTGAGAATATCATTACACATACATTTAAATGGTGCTTATTCACTTTATTTTTCTCCTCATCAATCAATATTGTTTGGAAGATCATGATATAAATACCCTGAAAAAAACATAAGACATAATCAATGTTAAGGAATGTCTACACTTTTAGGCAAGGCCAAATAAGAGGTGATCCAGTGTATACCGGATTGAATGTCACCCTATGATGTCACAATGAAAGCGCTGCACTTGGAAAAAGTGGAACTATGCCCTTTAATAAGAATGATTAGACTAGACGTCTGCTTTTCATAACCCAATTTCATGTATCTGCCATTGTAAAAGTCCATAGCGATCGATAATTTTCATCTGGAAGGTTTGTGATGTCAACTAAGGTGCTGATTACTCAAAAATTAGGAATGAACAGACTTTGATAAACTACTTTAGTATTAAATTTTAGAACATCAATAATAATTTCTTTAAGATCAGTACAAATGGTACATAACTTTTAAAACTTATTTGACAAACTTGTCCTGTAAAGCCAGATTGACCAATGTCACTGCATTCTCTCATGCCGATACACCACTGACTGAAACAATTTCCAGTTCTACATAACTGACTGTCTGATTGAGCTTCAGTATGAAAAGGGTTAAAACAGCAATATCGATTCTATGCAGCGCTGTTTTTAAGACATTATGAGATCACACTTGACAGTACCAGATCATGTCAGTATCGATCAAGATGCACACATGGGGGTCATCTAAAAAATTTTAGCTAAAGTGAGTGAGTGGAGTTTTACTACACACCAGCGTGAAACTGGCTGTATGGAACCACACAGGATTGAAATTGTTGGTTCAGTCACATCTCATTTTCAACCAAGATTGCAAGTAAAACAAACAAAGAAAAAGCACATTTTGTATTCAAAAACACAACCTGAGAAAACTATTTCACAAATGCAGTGAATATATATTTATATATACAGGTTTTCAACAGAAAATAAGTTTGACATTTCCTCTCATACACCAGCTGCTGTAACAAGACTGGACCATTAGTGTCATATTCACATTGGTGCATTCATGTCAATTTCAAAACTATTATTGCAACATGTTTTTTATAAACAACGATGTATCTCATTCCCAAAAATATGGTTTTTAAAATAATACTTGTTTAGATTTTCCTGCAATTATTCAAAGTATGTTGCAGATAGAGGCTAAAATTCCGCTTCATTCGGAAGAACGCACTTTCCTTTTACATACCTAGATTAGACTGGAAGCGTCTTTGATTGATTTTGAATTTAAGACGTGTTTGGCCATTCGGCCATATACGTCTGCCATGGAAGCGTCCTCGCAATTCGAACTTTTGTTATGATTTAGGTAATTGATTACGCTAAATGACTGCAACATAATTATCCTGGTCAATTAAGTAATTAGCCAGAAAAGCAGCGACAAACGTGACAATTATATGTTACCATCGCCCGCACTGTATTACCCGTTCTGATTACTGGACCCTGTTTATTATACTACAAAAAAGTGTCTTTTACAGTATGATAGACAGGGTCAAGTGTCACAATGGGTCATAACACCTGAGGAACTTTCGTCACTCGGTTTCTTTCTGGCTTCTTCTTTTTTTTTTTTTTTTTTTTTTTTCTATATTTTTTTGTTTTTGCATTAAGCTTGCGATGGCCACCTATGAATCCATTCTTTCACAATTGTGACTTTTTTGTAATTCTTAGTTCAAATTCACAAGCAGCGCTTTTGTGATAACAACTCAAGCGATAAATAAACAAGCTATTATTTTCGTTTGAAATAACTGATGTATCGGCGTCAAGATTTTGTGATAGTTTGAAAGGTTACCTGTCATTCGTTAGTTATTCCGGACAACAGATCAAACACCCACTCAACTTGCGTGCTCACGTGTGATTTCTGCTCCAGAAAATTAGTTCCAGCTGATAATGTGTGACCGGTGTTTCCATCTAATATCTACCTGTTAACACCTGGCACAATAACATTTCACCTAAATACCATTATTCCAAGAACATTTTAGAAACGTACGAAGAGAAAACGCGTGTGAAATTGCTTTAAACAGTTGTAACCGTTTTTCCCATCCATGAAATCAATCCACATTAAAGATATACCTCTTCTTTCACGCTTATAATAATAATAATAAGAAGAAGAAGAAGAAGAAGAAGAAGAAAAAAAAAATTATTTAAAGATGGCAACGCAGTTAATGGTACAAAACACTAATATCCCACCCACTAATCTCTCCTCAAACAAAACCAATAAAGTTTTAAAAAAAAAAAAAAAAAAAAAAAAACGATCAAACTTTGACTGGAAGTGTTTAAGACTTCGGCCACCTAAAAGTGGAAGGGTGCTCTTTTTTGTTCCTGGGATAATTGTACATGTTTCGTTCTGTTTCCAACCATTCAATTTTCGTGATGCGGGGGTAGTGGAGTACCAGGATGTTTAATAGAACAACAATGTCCATCTACCATATAGCTTTTAAACAAATTTCTTGATCTAATTTTTAGGAAATATATGAGTTATTATACCCATCATATTAGTTCAAAATATGTATATATAGCTTGAGATAAAAGAAAATGTCCTGTTTGAAAAAAAAAAAAAAAATCCCAATCCCCTACTCCTGAAAGCCACGAAAGAAGATTAAATGGTCGGTCTCTTATTATTTACATTTCCCACCCCTTTTGAGATCTTTGGAAAGTTGGTGTATAAGGTCAGAGCGTATCCCCTGTTAAAAAGTTGTAATTTGCTCAAACCGTGCAGCAGTAGCAGAGGGAAGTCTAGTGGTGGCGCGAGGGTTCGAGGCGCCCGGGGGCAATGTTTTTTAGTGGCGCCCCTACTTTGTCACATAGAACAGTTTTTATGACAGTTGCCAACCTCCCCCGTCCCCTCCTAAATATAAGTTTTGTGAAGAATTGACCCGTTACACGAAGGTGAGGTGAAATACTATGAAAATTTCAGTTGCCAAAAAAAAAAAAAACTCCCGAACGCGCCCCCCACCTTCCTTAGCCTGGCGCCCCCCCCCCCCCCGCCCTCGCGCCGCCACTGGGGTAGTCGCTTTAAGCATGGGTTTCCATAATTAAGTGAGCTTGTATAGAAACCTACCTGCCCTAAAATGATAGATATAACAATAGTTATAGCATTTATTTAGTCAGACAAAACAATCAACACATACTTTGTAACTTTAATAAGTCAACATATGAGCCGATTACCTGGTATTTACGAACAATAAGCTCCTCCATACATCATTGCTCAGTCACACGAGAGTCTTATCTCACCAATTACGAATTTAAACTGGCTGTAATGCACAAAATATAACTGAAAGAGGGTACCATTATAGTAACGTTAGCAGTGATTTAGAATATGAGTATCACTTTGTATTAGTTTGTCGTGAGTATTATCATCTTCGTAGGAAATATATACGTACCTATTCTTACGCAAGACATAGCGTTTTCAAATTTATAGAACTCACGCAAATTATACCAGGGGTGTCAAACTCATTTGCTATGGCGGGCCAGATTTGATATAAATAATAAGAAATAATATTAATAAATAATGAGTCTGGCGGGCCGTATGTTTGACACCCATGAGTTATACAAAGAAATATTGTTTAAACGGGAAAAACACGTCTATGAAGCCTTCGACTTTAGAAAGTCTCTATTACAGATTATAAATGTCTCTGAAATCCGTCATTATTTCATATATTTAAGTATAGGAGTACTCATATATACATTCTATGTACGATTGCTTTGTGTTTAGATGTATCACTCATTACGTTATATATATATAATGACATAAAAATTGATAACGGCGCCAACGTTTCGAGCTAAACAAGCTCTTCGTCTGGGGAAGAAACAATTTACATCCACAAAACAAACACCAAGCACAAAAGCCAAGAAACAATTTACATCCACAAAACAAACACCAAGCACAAAAGCCAAGAAAAATTCTTGACTCATACATGTTTAAGCGACGGGCAAATAAACAAACAAAGGATGAACAATAGAAAAAAGAAAGAATACAAAATTTTAATTAAAAAAAACTGTCTAAAACGGATAATCTACAGATCTATGTTATGCTGCCATCAGTCCAACAAAGTTGTGTGCAAATAATTCAAAGTGTTTATCTTGCGTATCACGAATATGACCAAAGTGTTTTGACCTAATTCCAGGATTTGAACAAAGGACTGACACCATGCGCAGCAATAAATCAATGCCACCATAAAAATGTGCAAAGGAAATTATATCCCGGTAAACAAATAATAATAATAATAATAATAATAATAATAATAATAATAATAATAATAATAATAATAATAATAGAAAGAAGATGAAGAAGATTACAAATAATACATTTCAAGAGTTACGGAATATTTACTTGGGTTAATATTATCGCAAAAATGCGTACATCTGAATAACTGATGCCTGGCTATAGTTATTATAAGACTGCAATAGGCATGTTAGACTTTTTGGTTTAGGCCGAACTCCCTATGGGTTCTCAATTGAAGTATCCAGTATCGTTCCTTCCATGTGCGTTCTATAATTCTCCATCCCAGGTTAGAATCAATTGTAGTAGTTGGCGAGTTTCGGGTTGATTTTGTGGCTGTTGTGGTTATTCATATTCATCATATTCATTCGCTTTCTAAAATCAACGGTTTATATGTGTGTGTGTGTGTATATATATATATATATATATATATATATATATATATATATATATATATATATATATATATATATATATATATATAGAGAGAGAGAGAGAGAGAGAGAGAGAGAGAGAGAGAGAGAGAGAGAGAGAGAGAGAGATTCTCCATAAGTGTCTTCTTACTGACGAATGAAAAACTATGATTTATCTCCGAATAACGTTTCCGATCTGTTGTGTCAAAATACTTTGTTCAAGGCGTAAAGACCCTCGAGCGATTGATGGCAACCGACTGAGACACTTCAATGAAAAAACCAGAGACAGATTCTCAACTAGGCCACCGGTTTTGGTATAGTGTGGGCATAGTGTAAGATACAGGGTGGAGTCTTGAAGTGGAGTCTTGGAGTGGAGTCTGGAGTGGCGTCTGGCGTCTGGGTCTGGATTCTGGGTTTGGTTTAAACATATTTTATTGTCAAAACATGATACAATGGGATTGGGCACAAGTTCTAACAACTTAAATTATCCCTCTCCCTACATGATACAAGTATTACAACATATATCAACATGACAACAGTGACTAATAATGAAGAATGGTTGGAGAGAGAGAGAGAGAGAGAGAGAGAGAGAGAGAGAGAGAGAGAGAGAGAGAGAGAGAGAGAGAGAGAGAGAGAACGGTGGCACAATGATAGCAATCATGATTTAAATAAGTTATTGAAATCGTCCAGTATCAGTTATATATTTGCACACATGTAGTATAATTCTATATTTTTCATTTGCAACGCCCTAATCAGTAAATCTAAGCTAACAGTTGGATATGACACTGATAGTAATTTCCTCGTCAACTCAGTTCGCTGCTGACTATACTTGGGACAGTGCATGAAGAAATGCTTAGTGGTTTCTATCCCACCGCACGCAGGAACAAAAAGGGGTGTCAACAAGTTGAACGAGGTAAAGATCAGCTTTTAACGAGCTTACATTGTGTCGCAATCTAGTATGGATAATGTTTAGGGCTCGATGTTTAAAACTAGGCATATTGTTGACTTTGATAATTGGGCATAAACGCTTTTTCAAAGCACTGTAAGACATGCTACATTGTGTATCCTGTTCAAGATGGTTCCACAAGGCCACTGTTGATGGTATAAAAGATGATTTGGTGGAATTTAGCCTGAAATTACAAGTGGCTATATTATTTGGAAGTCGGGGGTTATAATTTCTTTGTTCGGACACAGGGGGTGGTAGTAATTCAAACAGATTGTCACGGAATTGTGTATGCTTTATATCGATGTATATGTGTGATCGAGAATGTACTCGGGTTTCGTTGCCGCGTACAGAGTTACCCGAGGGTGGTTTATTTTTTTCGGCTCTAGTTATTTCGAAATACTGAGCGCGACTCAACCCATGCTGCATGTGCAAATTGCCTGCAGTGAAAACCCAAGGACCTAGCTGCGCATATTCATCACAGCTAGGGTACTTATAGAGCAAATTCTCTATATACAAATTACATTACGACAAGTCTTGTCAGGAAGCTTACCACTTTACGGGAGCAATCTTCAGCTGTAGAGGTATGTAAATTTAAGATTGCATTCTTTAGTACTATTCGTTTTATATGACAGAATTGTTTCATATATTAGATGTTTTAGAATTTATTCTAAATTCTACAGAGAGTCAATACCTAGGTCATACAACGCCATGATATTAGAAATACTATAGTCTGGTTCAAGTTAAGTATTTGTTGTAACTGAACAGACCAATTTTATTTAATTATACGCTGCATGCATTGAATGATTAATGTAATGTGTAACAAAACGAATTCATGTGCGCGCATGCGCAACATATATCAATGATAAAGAACTTAACCGTGCCATATGTACTACAAGGCTCAGTTGTTATATTTTTAGCTGCCTTTTGTGTATGGTTCGGTGATGTGGAGTCACAGAACTGTGGGGTTTCTTGTGATGTGTACGCCGTGTCTGGTGACGTTGGATCGGAAGAGAGTACTGGTGTTCTCGATGTGAGGGACCAAGGCTTCGCGACCATCGGGTCTGTGTTGAATGTGAAGGCCCTCGAGGGATCCTTCAACAGAATGGGAGTGATGGACCATGCGTGGTGGCTCCTTGACCATTGACTAGAGTGGGTGGAACCGGAAATACATCTTGGTCGTCAACTGGATGCCACGATAGTTATGTATATATATATATATATATATATATATATATATATATATATATATATATATATATATATATATATATATATATATATATATATATATATATATATATATATATGTGTGTGTGTGTGTGTGTGTGTGTGTTCCATGCTATTGTAATTTTCACTATTGCTATCTGAGCAAAATTTCATGCATTCACATTTTTTATATCGCTATATGAGTGATGTATTCATAACATCGTGCATCCATTGTTCAATATCGCTATACGAGTGATCAATTCATAAATACGTGCATCCATATGTCAAATATCACTAACTGAGTGATATGTTGATAAGTGTATAATTCATGCGCTATCTTGTGGATAAATTGTTATGAGGCATTATTTGTAGATCATATAATTCTATTTGTTGATTAGTGATAGGACGTTATTCACGTTTGTTTAAATTCCATTCGTTAATTCACCTTTGATTTTTCTCGTTGAGTTACTTGTTGTCGATAGTTCCATGTTAGGGACTATATCATTTTCCTTATCTTTTTGTTATAATGGTGTCAGATTCGTTCATCTTTAAATTGCGTTTATAAATAAACATCTTATTAACGCAATTGCTTTCGGTGTCTTCACTAATCCAATCCCAACCCGGCTTCATCCTGTTACACAGATAGTCCGGCGTTTGCCTCGTTTTAATATTGTAAAGCGTTAATAACTTTTGTCTCTTTCGTCTAGACTTCAGACTTTTTCACCCTTTTTCAAAATAGAGAGATTTCCTACTAGAGTATTTTGGAAGTCCTGTAACTATTCTTGCCGCTTCAAGCTGTATTTTTTTCAATTTTTTTCTGAATCGATCAACGAACATCCATCCCAGACTATACTGGCATATTCCAAGATTGGCCTGATATAGGTTATATACAGTTTTGATAAAATTTGCTTACTAAGTTTGTATTTTAGTTTTCTAAGAATGGCTATTCGGGATGATGCTGTTTTAAAAATACTATCAATGTGACAAGTCCATTTCATACTTGATGAAAGTAATAATCCAAGATGGCAATGGGAATCCACATACCGAAGATCAGTATTTTCAAAGACAAGTTCAGGAATGTCTGTTACTTTCTTGTTAGTAAAAAACATAGCCACTGTTTTTTCTGGGTTAAACTTTAGGAGCCATTGCTTAGACCATTTGTGCAGTTTTATTAGATCATTATTCATGAATAGTTCTATTTCAACACAATAAGGGGATGAATAATGCATAGATGAGTCATCTGCAAAGAGACCGGTGAGGGAACTCATACCATCGGCAATATCGTTTACGTAAATTAGAAACAGGAGAGGCCCAAGTACGGATCTTTGTGGCACACAAGCATTTATAATTGTTTCTAGTGAATAAGCATCGTTCAAAATAACCATTTATTTTCTATTACTTAGATAATTTTCAAACCATTTTAGTAGATTACCCGAGACACCGTATTCGCTGAATTTAAATAATAAGCCTCTGTGCCAGACCCGATCAAAAGCTTTTGATAGATCACAAAATACGATACAAGAATTTTGAGTTTGTTCCAATGACACGTATAAACTATGATACAGTTCAATAAGTCGAAAAACAGTTGAGTGGCCAGGAAGGAATCCGGACTGATACTTATAAAAGAGGCTGTTTTTATGAAAATAGTTATACACTTGTTTAAAAATGCATCTTTCTAAATTTTTTCGACGCAGCTAAGTAAAGAGATTGGTCTATAATTGGAAACCTCATGTAAATCACCTTTTTTTAGGAATGGGAAGTATATGCGCAAGTTTCCATTTATCTGGGAATTTGTTTTCCTTCAACGATCGATTAAAGATAATTTTTAGCGGTGCGCCAATAGTTGGAAGTTTTATCGCAAAAAGCATTTTTGCTATTTCTTTGTCACTGTTGTATGTACGATCATGAAACTTGTTAGGTGTATTAACCTCTTAGTTGTACTACTTACCATGTTAGACAATTTAGAACTATAACTAGCAACAAATTGTTAGTGGCATAAAAAGGTTAATTCCTAGCCTAGCCCTGTTAATTATATGCTTCTGTTAATTATAATATGGCAAATTGCTCTGTGTAAACAATTTGGTATTGAAAAATATCAATTCAATTTACTTAGTCACACACACACACACACACACACACACACACACACACACACACACACACACACACGATAATAACCTTTAAAACACATAATCTCTATGCTAACCATATAAGTATCTGATAAGTAGAAACTGCTGTGTGTGTTTATCGTCTGTCATGGTCCTATACAAATTTGCAGAAAAAAAAGGATTTTTCACTGCTAAAAGAAGAAACCATATCCTTGGGTCACTAATTATAACCTATATCTGGGTCTGAAGCTGTTTACAGTTATGCGATTTAAAAGTGAAACCAGTGGTGAAACTTTTCTTACCTATCTTGAATTAGAGACTTTTGCGGACATTCGGCCATGTACGTCTAGTTAAAACTGAATGAGTGCACAACACACTATTCAGCAGGTTATTGTGTGTACGGCACACTATTTGATTTGGCATGTCTGGACGATGAAAACGAGGAACAGGAGGCAGCCGGAGTCGCAAAGCGGCAACAGAAGCATTTTTGAAACACCATAAACATACTTTTGATCAAATTCTGCCCAGTTATCTAATACGGGCTGTCCTTAAAACCAATAATGTTTTAGCCACACATATTAATTATGACAATAATTCCAGTTACAAATTTGTTTTACTCTATACTGTACTTTTGGATATTACTGTATACTGTACTTGGGGATATTACGGTATACTGTACTTGGGGATATTACGGTATACTGTACTTATGGATATTACTGTATACTGTGCTTGGGGATATTACGGTATGCTGTACATGGGGATATTACTGTACACTGTAATTGAGGATATTAATGTATACTGTACTCGTGGATATTACTGTACAATGTAGTTCAGAATATTACTGTATACTGTACATGTGGATATTACCGTATGCTGTACTTAAGGATATGCTGTAATTGAGGATATTACTCTATACTGTACATGGGGATATTACTGTATGATGTACTTGGGAATATTACTGTATGCTGTACTTGGGAATATTACTGTATGCTATGCTTGGGGATATTACTGTATGCTATATTTGAGGATATTAATGTATCCTGTACTTGAGGATATTACTGTGTGCTGTACTTGAGGATACTACAGTATACTGTAATTGGGGATGTTGCTGTATACTGTACATGGGAATATTCCTGTTTACTGTAATTGAAGATATAACTGTATACTGTGTTTGAAGATATTACTGTTTATTATATATCCATCATTATACAACTGATGACAAATGCTACTTTTTGCCTAAGGCTGATCAGAAGCCATGTATCAGATGTGCATCTGATACAGATTTAGATTCTTTGTTGTCAAGGATGACATTACCTAAATATGGTAATGTGAAAGTACTGTATGTGAGTAGAAGGATTTAATGAAAGTGAAAGAAGAAGAACAACAATATAAACAGTAGTCTTTTTATTATGAAATTATTGTTATGGGTAGATACTAAATATATCATCAGTACAATAACTTGATCCGGGTGTTTTTATTGTGTCTCATTTAATAGCAGAAGGACATCAGATCACGCTTTAGATCTCGCGAGATACAGTGTGTCTTCTGCTATCAAACTCCACACAATTGAATCACCCAGATCAAGTTGCTGTACTGATAACCTGTATGTGCTGTACTTAAGGATATTACATGGATTACTTTATTGCTATACATTGTAATAATTTATCAATTAATTAATGTAGGTCTGCTAAAAAAGACATGTAAATTACTTTGTCTAAGTGTTCATACTGGTACAGTATTTTTGCACTTATTGCCAGAAATTCACTCATTACTGATTAAACTTGCAAATATCATTGACAAAATGAGATTGAATCTTAGCTTCAAGTATGCCCAAAATAAAATGAAAGGGCTGCTATAAATTGAATGTATAATCTTTGTTTTAGCTCTACTGGCCATAGACCAGAAGAGTTTATGGGATGGGCTCTTGTCTGTCGTCCGTTAGGAGAATTTTTTTTTTCTTCTCGCTACTCCTACTAAACTACTTAAAGGATTGCCATTAAACTTTAGACACACCTTCATCCCTTGATCTAGTTGATCCTAAACGAAAATGATGCTGCTTAGACAGCCATTATGGCCGTCACAATGGCTATCTTGAAAATCGCTACTAATTCTGGTTGGATGGTAATATCAACATGAAGTTTTCTCTGAAAGACTTCTTATGATGTCTAGTTGCTCCTAAATCATAATGGTGCTGATCTGACAACCAATATGGCCACCACAGCAGACATTTTGAAAATCTTGTTATCGTTACTCTTGGATAAAATGTCATATTGACATGGAGTTTTCACTAGAAGACTTCTTATGATGTCTCGTTGGTCCTGAATGAAACAGATGCTGCTTGCACATCCAGTATGGCCGCTATAATGGCCCTCTTGAAAATCTTTTTATTGCTACTCTTCCTGAATGGATGGTCATATCAACATGGGGTTCTTACTAAAAGACTTCTTACGATGTCTAGTTGGTCTTAAATGAAAATGGTGCTGATCTGACTTCCAGTATAGCCAGCACAGCAGCCATCTTAAAAATCTTGTAATTGCTACTGCTCTTCAATGGAAACTCATTTTGGCATGGAATTTTACTAGAAGATTTTCAATGATGTGGAGTTCCTCTTGTTATATGGCTAGACATTTAGAACAGGGAGAAAAATAATGCTCTTCACAGCAGTTTAGATCAGAGGTCAAGGATATTTGCACTATTTTGGATTTAGAATTTGATAGCTGCAAGTCAGCTGCTTAACTTTCACAGACCACTTTTGTATTCATCCTACCAGTAGTAGCCAGTTTGATAACCATAACAGAGAGACTTAAACATGCAATGTGTTACCTAAATGTACTTGATATAAAAGATTGTGTTCAGTGTCTTGAATAACTGTTCTTATGCAACAGAGAGACTTAAACATGCAATGTGTTACCTAAATGTACTTGATATAAACGATTGTGCTCAGTGTCTTGAATAACTGTTCTTATGCAAAAGAATCATGATTATCAGGCTGATTGATATGGATGTTTTCTTCTTTTGCCTGACATTGTCTTAGTCCGCATGAATGCGTGTGTGAGCATATATTAATTTCAAAAAGTGAGTCTCGAATAGATAAGACAGTTTAAAAGGGGGCAGTGTAAACTTGGGATGAAGGTTTTCTTCCGGCTATGTCAAGAATCATGTTCAAGTGATTCCATATTATTTGGGTGTTTATAACAACGATAACTGATAAAATTTAAAACTACCACTTCATTGAATCCTGCATTTACATAGATTCCAAAGCATTTGGTATTTATATCCAATATTATAATAATTACCAATATATTATTATGTAGTTAATGTCTTAAATGTGCATGGAATCTGCATTACAATGATGCATGGTGGTACTCCAAATAAAGATATATGCTGTGAATTGCATCGACTTGAATTTGTGCATCAAATGAATAAGTCCTTGTATATACATTTTCTTATCCACCTTTTGCTCTTGTCTGTTATGTCTTATTTGTTTTTATATACATAGACGAGATATTTCCATTGCGGAAAAGTTAAGTTTAATAATTGTGACAAGTAAGTATTATATAATTAAAATTAGTTTTACTCCCCCCCCCCCAAAAAAAAAAAAGAAAGCTATATTTTACTTTTGTGCCTTGTGTTCCAAGTTTGCATGAACAAACTTAAATGGAGGAGTAGCATATATCACAGAGTGAACTGTTGGGAAAGTTATAGTAATGCAATAATTCAGAAGATACAAGTTACATTATTGCATTTTTTGTACAAGTTTTGTGGGAAAATGAAAAGATTATAATTATTAATATGTTAAATGTTATTAGTGCTACAGTTATCACTAAGGATTACAAAGCACTTATATATGTATTTCTTATGTGGATAAGTAGGTACAAATATCTGCCATACTATAGAAGCAGCGTTAGATGACAAGGTGTCACATGTTTGCCATATCAGCTAAAGTGTCTGTATGCTAGTTATGACTGTAGAGGTCTGTACTAGGCACGAAGTTGGACATTCTGAAAGTTGCTGTAAGTGGCCAAGACACACAAATCATATGATTGCAAGTCCCCATGTGGTCAAGCTACCTGTAGGGTGTACAAATGGTAGGGGACACACATGAAACTCTTAATTAGGAAGCATAACAACTCCTTCTCTAAGTTGAGTTGACCAGCAGAAAACATTAATTATAGCAATAAGTTGTAATCTGTCAATTAGTAAATTGTCAATATGAAACGTGGAATATAAAGTGTGATCCATATCACAGGGGACCAACTAGTCAGGTAACCAATTAGTGTGTTAGTCAGTTACTCAGCTAATGAGTTAGTCAGCGAGTTTAGTGTGACTGTTAATCAGTTGGTCACTTAGCTCTGCAGCTGATAAGTAGTCATTGAGTTTAGTTTGGGGTATAGTTATAGTGTTCAGTTTAGTTAAGCGATGACCATGAATGAAGTCTTCATTTGTATAAAGTGAGTATGAAGGAGTTTCAATATGACACAAAATGTAGACAGTCGACATAGTGAATTTCTATGGAATACGATGTGTTGTCTAAGATGAAGTCTTCATTTGTACAAAGTGACTATGAAGGAGTTTTAATATGACACAAAATGTAGACAGTCGACATGGTGAATTTCTACGGAATACGGTGTGTTGACTAAGATGAATTCTTCATTTGAATAAAGTGAGTATGAAAGAGTTTTAATATGACACAAAATGTAGACAGTCGACATGGTGAATTTCTTTGGAATACAATGTGTTGACTAAGAGAAATTATATTTTGAATTTGTTGTGAGGTGGACAGTTGATGTATTATTATGACTATGCAGTATCTGAATAAATCTGTCATTAACTAGAATGCCGTTTTGTGAGCATATTTCCTGTGGAATACAATGTGTTCACTAAGAGAAACTATATTTTAAATTGTCATGGACAGCACGAGGTGCACAGTTGATGTATTATTATGATTATGCAATGTCTGAATAAATCTGTCATGAACTAGAATGTACTTTTGTGAGCTTATTTCCTTGCACACACACACACTAATCACATCGCTCACCGTGTGATAGTGAACATAAATTCAACATTTTAATCTTTTGTGTCAATCGTAACTACTCTGCCATAATCTAAGAATAACCAATGTGTTAGGTGTTGTGACAAGTAATTATGTTGCTGTCTGGTTTGACAAAATGTTAAGATATTGTAGTTACACATAAAGTTTCTGTTAGCTCTGTGGGATATAGATCAGAAGAGCTTATGCAATGGCTTTTCATCTGGTGTCCGGAATTCATAGTTTTGTTAGCACAAGTTTGTTCTCAATATTCCTGTTAAACTACTGGAAGGATTGCCACCAAACTTTATACACAAATTTATCTCAAGGTCCATTTGGTCCTAAATGAAAATGGTGCCCCTCGAACATCCGGTATGGCCACCGCAGCAGCCGTTTTGAAAATCTTGTTATCACTGCTACTCCTAAATAGATAATTATATCGACATGAGATTTTCACCCCCACCCACCCCAAAATAATTGTGATGTCCTGTTGGTCCTAAATGGTACAAATCTGAGATCCAAGAAAGTTTGAAAATCTTGTTGTTACTACTTCTCCTGAACGGATGGTCATTATGAAATGGGGTTTTCACTGGAAGACTTCTTGTGATGTCTAGTTGGTCCTAAATGAAAATGATGACAATCTTGCATCCAATATGGCCATCAGACAGTTTTAAAACTTATCAGTGAAAAATAAGAAATGGTCTTATCTTGATTCCTGGAAATTCTTTTCGGCCAGTAGAGCATAAGTTCCTTTGAAGCACTTGTGCTACAAATCACATTATATCTAGATGTTGATAAAAAAGATAAATTTGAACTGACCAAAAATTCAATTTTTTTACCCCATAAATACATCTATTGCCATTAAAGATAAGCTTGAAATAAAATGGATATGTTCTCATGCTGATGCTAGCACGTGTGCTTTCACAAGCACCTACATGTTACTTTTTAATTTGGAAGGTATTTTCATAACACTTGGTTTAAACACATTTCACTTGTGAATGTGGAGCATAAATAGTGAATCTTACATATAATATTTTGCAAGCCATAGCAAGCAGATGATTCTATTTATCATGTTAACGAAAAATTATATTAGATGAAACTGCTGAATAGTGACGTGAAATAACTTTGGGTAAGGTTACTTTATTCGAAGGGATATCGAGATGACATGAAATTGTTTATTTTGGGACAGTTTATATTGTTTAGGTTCATTCTTCTATCGTCCTGTATCGATAGTTGAGTTGGTATTGTGATACACAATCGCCAGAGTAAATATTACTAGTGACCCATGCATCGATGAGATCGAACCACTTCAAATTGTGTGTAAGGTTTGCTAAGAGTGTTAGGAACATATTATTCCATTTTAGCAATCTTACACTGAATACATGTATATAGTAGATAGTGTATCATGGGGTTATTGTGATGTGATACGGCCCGTGATAGGGTCAATGAAACTGGACATTAGGCTGTGTTCAATCCCTAGATTTGACTTACAAATATGTCACATTACTGGTATTGCCATCTTAACAAAATGTACAATATACCTGATTGAAAACTCTCGGAGTATAATCATACAGCTTTTCCACATACCTTCATCAAATTATTACTCCATGTATCCATGGGTGCACCCTGGCACTAAATTGTTTTAGATTTTATAAAATGAGAAATCTTTTGTGAAACAGTAATTTAGCAGTTGTAAAATTCTTCTGTCATAGCATTTTTCGGTCAAGATTACATTTTGTCATACAGAGCGCTTTCATTCTGACTACTCTACAACATTTCATTTAGAGGGCAAACCAAACTCTGATTTCTCTTCCAGACACACGCAACACTGTTACAAGATAGACAGACCCACATTACATCATACAACATTTCTGTTCGAGTGCAGACCGTCACCTCATGCTACACTGTTATAAACATATGAACCAAGATGGCTCCTATGTTAAATTCCCATAGAGCCCGGTACATTTTTGACATTATTTAACACAGGGCCCACGTAGACACCTTTTCCTGCTGAATGAAGATACATATAAAGATTTGAAAGAGACAGGATGAAAAACGATAGATAAAGCTAATACCAATTTAATTTTAAGCAGGTAACATGTCAAGATGCAAATATGAAAGGACAGGGATATTATGTCTCTTAAGTAAGGGATTTCTTTAGTCGGTTTGGGGGTGGGCGGTGAGCGAAGCTATCAACAATTCACGCGAAATAGACAGGATTTCTCCATAATCCCCAAAAAACAAGGAAAATTTTTCGACCAAAAGAGAGAAGAAAAAAAAAGGAGGGGGGTGGAGGGGTGGAGGAGGGGGATCGGGTGGCGATAAAACAAATACAAATGCTAACCATTGTGATCCGAAAATACCCCAAAGACATAGTACAGAAAATACCCATATTATACAGACACAGTACAGAAAATACCCATATTATACAGACACTGTACAGAAAGTACCCATATTATACAGACACTGTACAGAAAGTACCCATATTGTACAGACACTGTACAGAAAGTACCCACATAATACAGACACGGTACAGAAAATACCCACATTGTACAGACACTGTACAGAAAGTACCCATATTTTACAGACACTGTACAGAAAGTACCCATATTGTACAGACACTGTACAGAAAGTACCCATATTATACAGACGCTGTACAGAAAGTACCCATATTATACAGACACTGTACAGAAAGTACCCATATTGTACAGACGCTGTACAGAAAGTACCCATATTATACAGACAGTACAGAAAGTACCCACATTATACAGACACGGTACAGAAATACCCATATTATACAGACACAGTACAGAAAGTACCCATATTATACAGACACTGTACAGAAAGTACCCATATTATACAGACACAGTACAGAAAATACCCGCATTATACAGACACTGTACAGAAAGTACCCATATTATACAGACACTGTACAGAAAGTACCCATATTGTACAGACACTGTACAGAAAGTACCCATATTATACAGACACAGTACAGAAAGTACCCACATTATACAGACACAGTACAGAAAATACCCATATTATACAGACACAGAACAGAAAATACCCATATTATACAGACACTGTACAGAAAGTACCCATATTATACAGACACAGTACAGAAAATACCCATATTATACAGACACTGTACAGAAAGTACCCATATTGTACAGACACAGTACAGAAAATACCCATATTATACAGACACTGTACAGAAAATACCCATATTGTACAGACACAGTACAGAAAATACCCATATTATACAGACACTGTACAGAAAATACCCATATTGTACAGACACAGTACAGAAAATACCCATATTATACAGACACAGTACAGAAAGTACCCATATTGTACAGACACAGTAAAGAAAATACCCATATTATACAGACACAGTACAGAAAGTACCCATATTGTACAGACACAGTACAGAAAATACCCATATTATACAGACACAGTACAGAAAGTACCCATATTGTACAGACACAGTACAGAAAATACCCATATTATACAGACACTGTACAGAAAGTACCCATACTGTACAGACACAGTACAGAAAATACCCACATTATACAGACACGGTACAGAAACATGTAACCATTTGTGATTTCTGATCTGAGTATGTTAATGCTTTTATTAGGTTTATGTATAATTCATCTGTATACTGCATATTGTATTATATACTAATAGTACTAAATAAAACTTATATATACTAAACAATTAAACTGAGGTCTTGTTAAATTCACGGGTTAATTCAATGCAATATGATACGTCTATATTCCTCAAATTTTTTGGACCTCGTATTAATTATAATAATAAACCATTTTTACAACAACAGGAATAACCACTAAAAAAATGTATGTGTATTCCATTGTTTATCTTTATTAAATAATATTTTACACAGTCCGAATCGGCCTGTGATACGGTCCGAACCAGCCAAAGTCCGAATCAGCTAGCATTCAGTTTATCTACATATTTCACTTTGTGCAAAGTGATAACTGCCTTAGCAGAAAATTCCACATTAAAACACGCAGCGTTTAAGGTCAATATTAATAAAACCTTTTACTTAAGTTGATCTACATGTTTCACTCTCCGTGCAGAACACCCGTCAAGATTTTGTGGTTATTTTACTCATACGCCTTGTGCTATAATATTGACCACAGTAGACGTCACTATATTTACGTAATTTAATCTCTGCCTGTCGCTTCATTCGTGCTTTATGATATCTTTTCAAATTGATTGGATAAATTTATATATGAATCTTTTGTAAATCGCTAAACCAGGCTACAGTATAGTTACACTATATTTATTTTCCACCAAATATAACTTTTATATTTATCATTTCTTTGTTTAATCTACTTTCATTGTTCACCATCTGATATTGATGTTTTGTATTATTCATGCATTGAATTATACATGATTGAATTGAATTGAAATCCGATAAAATTGTATAGTCTGGTTTACTAATTCTGTATGTTCCCTTGCAATCGGCACTACGCTATTCGTATAGTTGTGCTCTACAGCTTCGTATTTTGCATAGATTTTTAAAGAAAAAGAATTTCCCAGGTTTTCGTTACTGGTTATCCTGGCTATTTAAAAAAAGACATACCATATCTTAGGTATCATTAAAATAACTTTTAATTCTCTTTATTTTGATGTATGATTAAATGGTGCAATTTGGGTTATAGAGTATACGGATTGGTCTTACTTCAGATGTACATCTATATATAAAAAAAAAAAAACTGCTAGCTTCGCTTGGTCATTTTCACTTCCTGAACTGAACTTCAAAGGTAAATTGTAAAAAAAAAAGAACCGATAACTTTTTTTTACTTTTCATATATTTTGTAACTCATTCATTGTAATTTCAGAAGCTGGTATTGCCTACTTTGGCAAAATTCGTTTTCCCTATTTTAATAACTGCTAAAATAGTGTACTTGGATTAACTCAGGCTGATTTTTCGAGCACATGGGAGCGGCCATTTTTGTCAGCAGTGTGCTTAGATCATATACAATTTCCACAAGTACAATATGTAAAGAAGTTTCAGCCACAGTACATGAAAATAGCATATAGGAATGCCAACATTATCTTCATTGTGCATGTTGCGAATTCAGACAACTTCACCCTTACACTTGTCACTCTCTCAGAAGTACATAATATCTGTAGAGCGTCTCCTATATAATAGAGTGAGAATTGCGGTAGCATACAAATTAGGGAACCAGACTATAAAATTGCCGTGCATATATCGGATCTTTCACGAGATCAACCGAATGCTTGTGATGAACCCGGAAGATTGAAAGAAACAACATTTCTTAGTATGGCATAACGTCTTTCTCTACGTGTAAACCATAATATTTTACCAAGATTTGCTTCATAGTGTGATAGTGTTGTTATGGCTTAGGAAGAAAACAACTTTGAACAACTTCTAATGTGTGTAGATGTAAGAAATTCCCTAAAATAGTAGTGTCAGAGAATGCAATGTAATCTGAACCAAGTGTTTACTTTCAGTTTGGCGACGCTCCATTTTGAAGGTACAGTTCTTACATTGGGCACTGAGATGATCAAAATTATCACCCAAGGACTATAATGAATAAGGAGTAAAAGAGTCAAATAAGGAGTCACACAAGTAAGGAGTGCACTAGACCTACAATGTAAGACGTCTACCCTGATATTTATGTTGTTTGGCTCGACCAAACAACATAACATATCAGTGTAGATGTCTTACATTGTAGGACTATAGTATGGGCCCGTTCCATTCTGAATTGTACACCACCTTCTCTCTTCAAAAGTATTTACCTGGGCCATTTACTATCTAGCTGACGATTATTTAATCTCTCTATACCTTACAAAATTTTAAACCAAACCTTGTTCCGTCTACGCATACTTTTATAATTTGGAAAAATAAAGTTGTTAACGGAGAGTGCAATGTTAAAGAAAATGCTATTTATAGTACAAGCACTGCCTAATACACGTCGTAAGGTGCATGGTTGCGACGCGGATCTTCTGTAGAGAAGTATTGAAAACATGAAGTGGATATATTGTATCATTTCTGGTACTTAATTGCAGATCTGTTTATTCAATAGATCACTGAATATGCATTGTTCTTTTTTTCAGTTTATAACTTCAGAAAACTGTATACCCATCTTGATATGATGAAATCATGATGCTGTGGAAAATGAGTCAAGACAGACTGTGGCATTTACATAGGAAAGAAAAATGTAAGCTGGGGATCAATGCAATGAAACTCTTTCTGATGTAGTAGAATAATGTGTGCATGAATGTACAATGTTCATCTGGCCATCTGTTATGTATATAGGTCCATTTCTTAGCCACATATAGTGTTAAAAGTCTCCATCTGTCCATCTGGTTACATTTTGTATATATGTCCATTTCTTAGGCATATACAGTGTTACCCTGTATCCATCTGTCAAGTTACTGATATATTCTGTTCTATTGTGATGGAATCCAGTCTCAGATTACTGTTTTTATTCAGTCTAATTGTGATGAAATCCAGTCTAAATTTAGTATTTTATTCAATTCTTTTGTGATGCAGCCCAGTCTCAAATTACCAGTCAGGGTTATAACTTGAACATGTGATTTCAAACTATCTTATTCACGTTATTCCGCTTGATACCAAACATTTCTAAGATAACTCTTTCATTCTTTTTTGGTATAGCAGTATTACACATGATTTGCCTGCCACTTGAACATCATTCTTAATGATCGGATGTTCCATGTAGGTATTTGTCCTATATTATTTTGACAGCATAATGAAAGTGCAAAGTCCTCTTTTAACATGTTAATGGTCTGGTGCAGGCACACTTTTGATCATGTTTGACTGAAATGGATTTTGGCTCTATGGTTCTGAGTCCAAAAAAGTTTCCACATCTTCCTGTTTGTATCCTGATTTTTAGCTCTACTGGTCATAGAACAGAAAAGCTTGTGGTATGGTCTGTCGTCCGTTGGTCCATTAGCACAAGTTTGTTATTACTACTCCTCCTAAACTACCCAAAGGACTGCCATGAAACTTTTATTGATGCAGGGTGATGTTATTATGTCGACAGATGTCACACACTCCAGAATGACTAATCTTGATATGGTATTTGCAGTATGTGCAAAGAATAAAATGTTCCTCCTTGCTGCTGTACTTCATAAAGTCAAACTCTATCAACCATAAGTTCTAAAACTTTGTTTTTGCTGATATTTGTGCACTTTGCCAATGGCTCATCCTTCCCTGAATCACAGCTGCATTTCAGCATTTTGCCTTCAAAAATGAATCACACTTCGACACTATTCCAACTATTTAAAAAAATCATCTTTTGTGTTTTACATATCAGGGTTCTCCATAGGATTTTGAAAGTTGCAGTCCAGGACTCCTTCCTTGAAAAAAGTTGCAGTACCAGCCCTAAAAATAGGAGTCCCAATACATGTACTTTTTCTTTCCTTGCAATAATTCAGAACATTATGCGTGTGTTGTTGGGTTACCAATATATGTCATCAGATTGCTGATGCTCATTCATTGTGAAATATTTAGTATTATCGTTATAGAATGAAAAACTAGAGCAATTGAGAACAGTGATAGTTGTGATTGATTGTGATATTACTGCTATAACAATGGTCAATCGCTTTACCTTGCCATTCTTTATTTTTGTGTGTAGCTAGAAGAAATCAAGGAAAAGATTACATTTCCTTTTGTATATTAATTTATTTAATTATCCTAATTCCATTTCAAAACAATAAATTTGCTAAGACACTGAAAGAAGAAAAAAAAATGACCAAGTTCCATTCACTTTTTCATTCCATTTCTAAGTCACACAGCACAGCATACTACATTCACTTTTTTCTTAAACAAACTTTAAGGTTTATGAGTTCTTCTTGATCATTACACCATGAAGACACCCATGCATGTGCTTCATGTACATTTATAGGGGTTGTCTCAAAATTATTTTAAAATGTTTTTGACTTTTTCATTTTCAGGTGAAGTTTTAGAAACTTAAAAAAATTAAATTGCTTGATTAATTGACAGCTGATTTAATATTTTTACCTATTTGTAATTACAATAGTGTCTGGAAACAAATCTGAGTGTATAAAGCTAACAATGTTCCATTGTTTTCTTGTTTTGTGGCCCATGGGAATGTCCTATTCATTTCACGAATCTCTCAGTCTCTTTGATGTTCTGTTTTCTTTATCAAAACTGGATGCATTAACTAGTTTTTGTCGGCCAGTAATGTGACAATCATGCCCATCTGCAGCCTTGTGTTTGGCAATAAAGAAATTATGTAAAGATGCGAAATACACGTGATAATCACTCAAAAACGATAGTATACCTGTACATGACACATAAAAAATAGCCGAGTTTATGGTGATTAACATTGGAGTTCATATTCCTCTGAGAAACAAAACAACAATGGATAGAAAGTGTGCTGAGTGATGTTTATCACAGCAGGGTGTCAAAGCACAAGTGTGTGTAATTATTCTTTTGATCAAACAATTATTATACTCTGGCAATTGTTTAACAGGTATCTTAATCTTTTTGTCTGCTAAGATCTAACATATGCTGCTTCACCTAAATCCCTTTACAATCACTTTAACTTTGTTTGATAGCCTGTACACAACATGATTGATCCTTGCTTTTTAGAAACAGATGAAATAAAAGTTCGCAGAAAAAAAAAACTTGCATTTAGCAGTCTCTGCTGTCGGAAATTTCATGTGTCCAAAATTAAAAGTATGCATACTTTTATGCGGATTTCGGTGTCCTGGAGAACCCTGTTTATAATAAAATCCAGCTCGAAAGAAATGTTGCTGCTGATCACGAACTTGCCAATAATCTTTAATAAAGATGGCTTAAACATTCTCATTCAATACAGTCATGTGTAATGACTTTTGTTCTTCAACATGCATCTCTTTGGCTTCCCCAACTTCAGACAAACTGGGTTGTTCCATTTCATGCACTTTATTTATGCAATATCGCCTAATGGGATATCCCAAAGCAGTGCTCAAAGGACTTACCACAACACCACCCTAGCTAGTGTCAGCCAGTAAAGTAATCTGTGAAATAGTAGTTGTTGATCTCTGACCGTCTTATGCCAATGAACTGTATAAACTCCTCAAAGGATAGTTTTACATGAGCACTAAGTAAAACTGTTTACTGCTTATACACAGTACAGGTTATGTCCATATTGTGTTGTGGTCAAACAAAGGTTTCATTCCATCTTTTTTTCTGTTTTTTTTTTTTTGTGTGTGCTAAGATTATTGAAACCCAACTGTGTCAGGGGGTTTGGTAGTCCAGAATTGTGTTTTTCATGTGACACATCATGGTAATTGTCAGGTATGCATGTGAATGCTTGTTTTATATTTACGTTTTAACTCTGCAGTAACTGAAGATTATGAGAAGAAAACACTAACTATGAAACCATATGTATAAGGTCATGGTGAAAGGTCTGAGGGAACTTGTTTTTCAAATAAAACCATTGCATTTCATACTAGATCGGGATAAACATTAACCAGGGGTTGAACAGTTTCTAAAAATCCACTTGCCCAGTCAAGCAAGTGCTAAAAATTTGTACTTGCCCAGAATATACTCTTATACAACCAATTATTATAAAATGAATATATAAGTTGATGTTTATTTACCTAAATTAAATTGTGTACAAGGTAGTTTTCGAAATGTATGATGTGTCCCTTGTATTATCAGTTGTAAATAATTACAGAATGAGACGAGTCTGCTCTTCCTCTGGTAAGCGTTTATTAGTATTCAAGAGTGATAGTGAAACACTTGTATGAGCTTGATCAAAACAAATGGAAAACAAACTTCAGTAGAAAGTATGGACTTTCCGTGAACAAAGTTGGCAGTATTCTTAATAGATGGTCCTTTTCATTAAAGAGAAACAGTGGTCAGCCCAGAATCAACACTCATTCAGTCAGGCAGGTGATTGGAAAATTCACTCAACTGTATTAAACTTTTACTCACCATTTCCAGCTGGGCAAGTGAATTTTCAACCCCTGTAATAGCAGAATAAGCTAATATATTGAAAGTCAGTTTGTGATCTGTTGAGTTGTCTTTATATTCAACACAGTTACTCCTTTAAATTTCATTTCTCTTCCAGGTTTGGTAATGATAGATTAGTACTAATGGAATGATCCCACAGTCTACATAAATCAGAGTTGAGATGGCAGCAGCAGACCCCATGGATAAGGTCAGGGACAAAGAGTACTCAAATTGGTTGAAGGTGACCTTGGCCTTATATTATATGAAATCAGGACTTCACACCTTCATACAGAGTGAAGTTGATTGTCTGCATCAGTCCCTGGTACAAACAATATATGGGGGTCAAACAGTGCCACTGCCACCTTGTACCATGTGTGATGCTAGAGATGTGAAAAGAAACAAGTACAACGGAGTTTGGGCATTCCAAAAACAGTGTAGATCATACTGTGATGTCTGGCTTTATGAACTATTAACACATCACACCAATCCTAAATCAGAGACAATATACTAGGGCAACAGTCATGTTCCTTCATGGCCATTCAGACCATGGGAATGTGCCAAAGTTTTCATGCCAAGGGGACAGCTGCGTTCCAATACCAGACCTGCTGAGTGTGATGCCCAGGCGTTGTTGACACTGATAGCCAGCTGTACACATTTCCATCGCAAACTTTCTTCACAAGGCATGGGTCTCACACACAAAGTGAGTTGAGCATGCCAAGCAACTTTTGATTTGTTAAGTGTAGTGACAGTTTGATCGAGAATTGACACATACATACACCTCTAGGCAAATGTAATATAACTTTGTCACATCTATCTCTATGTTTAGATTTGCCAGGTGAAAGTCTTGTGAGTTTGATAAGATTATAATCAGTATGAAAGTACCTTCAGAAACTCTCTCCATAGAACAAAACATTGTAGACAAGGAAAAATACATTTCATTGTGGAGATTGTTTGGCAAAAAAATTACAAGGATGTAGAAGTAATTATGTCTAGCTAAATGTAAACTTTAATAACTGTTGCTCATATAATCTCACTTTTCTAAAGAACTAGTAATTTTACATGGTCTAAAGTAAAAATATTGTTACAGTGCAAAAATAAATTATGTTTTCTTTTTACATTTCCTTACACTGAAAAGTATATTTCTTGTGAACAGGACCTATACAAAAGACACAAGAACTTATGCTGTACCTGCAGCTTTGTCAGTGTAACGACAGTTGCAAAAGTTTTGTTTTACTTCTTGACCGTTAGGTATTATATCTTCATGGAAATACATGAGAGCTTATATCATACTCCTAGCATTGTCAGCATGAATTACCAGTCTACACATTTCTAATGATATATATCTCATAAAGTGTTGCATATCATGTTAGGGAGATTTATTATTAGAAATGTTGTGTTCTAAATTAAGGTTTTCACTTTCATAAATGTGAAAGCTGTAATTTGATTGTGAATCGAAAGTTGAACAGAACATGACCTTGTATCGGTGTCCTTCAGATCTCTATTATGTCAGATATCTTGATTTTAATCAGATTATGTTTGGGATACAGCATTTATCAAAGGACAACAACATGAAAATTAATCTTTTTGAAATATTGCACACTGAACATAATTTAGGTTCACCTGCATGGCTATTAGGCAAAATGAGCTTATGCCATATGGTCCTGCGTGTGTTGTACATTGTGCATCTGTCTATTAGCTATTGTTTGTTACCATTCTGGAGCCCATATTTCTGATTTGATGTCATTCAAACTTGGAATATGGGTTTATATCATCAAAATCTTGGATGAGTCTGATAATGTTTGAGATATATGTATATTAATGATGTGATCTTGCATCCGATTCACTGACCTTGTTACCACCCTGGCCATATTTCTTATCTAATTTTGATCAAATTTGGATTATATGTTTGCATCATTAAGACCTCAAACGAGTTTGTTAATGATTGAGATCCATATGTACTACTGAGGTGGTCAAGCATCTGATTTGCAGAGCTTGTTACCACTCTGGTCCAGTTGTGTTCACAAGTTAGCTCCACACATGCTACTTTGGTCATCTTGCATCTGATTGGCTGAGTTTGTTACCCCTCAGGAAGCCATATTCTGATCAGATTTGTATCAGACTTAAAATAAGGGCTTATATCATCATGATTTTGGGTGGGTTCGATAATGAGCAAGATCCACACATAATAATGAGATAATCTTGCATCTGATTGGCTGACCTGGTTACCACTGTGGAGGCCAAAATTGCAGTTTGCATATTAAAGCAAGGGAAGTAATCTATGATCAGGTCTGTTGAAAATCACATATCAAGAGCTGAATGGAAAGTATATTACACCATGAGTCATTGACCCTTGCCTAAAATCCTACATCTGTACATACTCTTTTAAACTGACTTTAATAATTTTGTCCTACTTTATATTGATAATTTCAGATTTCTTCGATACGAAACCAAGTTATGCATGACGGTGAAATGAAACTTTCTGATGCAGACAGAATGAGTTTCATACAACAAATCATACAGCTGTTAGAAGATCCTGTCAGCCTGATGTCATTAGAGGATTGTAAAGCTGCAGTTAACAACATCCACAGGGTACATGTATAATACGATTATCTTTGGATTCTTTATCCTTATGTATTACTTAGACGATGGCTCATTGTGGTATTGCCACAGAGGGGAAAGTTGAGAGGATGTGATGATGGTTCTTTGTGGTAATGCCACAGAGGGGAAAGTTGAGAGGATGTGATGATGGTTCTTTGTGGTAATGCCACAGAGGGGAAAGTTGAGAGGATGTGATGATGGTTCTTTGTGGTAATGCCACAGAGGGGAAAGTTGAGAGGATGTGATAATGGTTCTTTGTGGTAATGCCACAGAGGGGAAAGTTGAGAGGATGTGATAATGGTTCTTTGTGGTAATGCCACAGAGGGGAAAGTTGAGAGGATGTGATGATGGTTCTTTGTGGTAATGCCACAGAGGGGAAAGTTGAGAGGATGTGATGATGGTTCTTTGTGGTAATGCCACAGAGGGGAAAGTTGAGAGGATGTGATGATGGTTCTTTGTGGTATTGCCACAGAGGGGAAAGTTGAGAGGATGTGATGATGGTTCTTTGTGGTAATGCCACAGAGGGGAAAGTTGAGAGGATGTGATGATGGTTCTTTGTGGTATTGCCACAGAGGGGAAAGTTGAGAGGATGTGATGATGGTTCCATGTGGTATTGCCACAGAGGGGAAAGTTGAGATGATGTGATGATGGTTCTTTGTGGTAATGCCACAGAGGGGAAAGTTGAGAGGATGTGATGATGGTTCTTTGTGGTAATGCCACAGAGGGGAAAGTTGAGAGGATGTGATGATGGTTCTTTGTGGTAATGCCACAGAGGGAAAAGTTGAGAGGATGTGATGATGGTTCTTTGTGGTAATGCCACAGAGGGGAAAGTTGAGAGGATGTGATGATGGTTCTTTGTGGTAATGCCACAGAGGGGAAAGTTGAGAGGATGTGATAATGGTTCTTTGTGGTAATGCCACAGAGGGGAAAGTTGAGAGGATGTGATAATGGTTCTTTGTGGTAATGCCACAGAGGGGAAAGTTGAGAGGATGTGATGATGGTTCTTTGTGGTAATGCCACAGAGGGGAAAGTTGAGATGATGTGATAAGTAGAAATTGTGTAAACACATGAAATTCCTTATCCAGAGGTTTCCAATAACATGTACTAGCCCTCACCTCCATTAACATAGGCTGACATTATATATAGTTGAATAATCTGTGAAATTGAATGTTCTTTTGGTTAGATGAATGCACCAACGATTATTGATCTAATTTCAGTCGTTTTGTTGATGCTTACACTAGTAAATGAATGTACATTGACCATTTAAATGCCATAATGATGTTAAGGACTGTATATTTATGGATTTTTGTTATGATGTTACTTATTTCTTACTGGATATTTTTCTTAAATTTAAAATTTATTTCTCTCTGCATTTTACTTCATGTTTCGATCACCTTGCCATAGTGGGCAAGTTCATGGTATGGCTGTGTCCACAATTATCCCTTATCCATCCCTCAACACTGTCTTGTTAACAAAAATTAGTCAATTTTGCATTTGATATAGCTAAACTCGTTACCACTCTAGGGACCATATTTCTTGTTAGATTTTTATCAAACTTGGTATGTAAACTAATGTATTCAGGATCTCTCAGGAGTTTGATATGAGCTATATCCATGCATATTAATTAGGAATCCTGCATCTAATTGGCTGATTTTTTACTATTTTAGGTGTTCTATTTTTTAACAGAATTCAATCAAACTTAACTAAATTAGCTTTGGCTTATATCATGAAGATCTCATTTGAATTTGATGATGCATGATCTCCATTCATAAAAATGAGGTCATATAGCAACTGATTAGCTGTGCTTGTTTACAATCTAGATGCCATATAAGGGCTATTCCTGAAATGATTGTGTGGGAGGGTTGGACGGCACTACAATTACAATATTATACCTGGTGGGTTATTTGAAGTTTATAAAATATGCATGATGTGGTCAAAAATGATTTTTAATTTATGCCTGGTGGTGATTTTTGGCATATGATGCAATTGATATTGAACTGAAATTGGTATAAAAGGGCAACATAATGAAAAATAAACTTGTCCCTTTGACCAAGTTTCCTCTGACCCTTCCCACCCCATTTTAGATATTTTGGATATTTATGTTGGGGTGTGGGGTTAGTACTAATATTAGTATCCCTACTTCATGGTCGGGGTACTAAAATGTTCAATGGAGCAGCCGTGTGTGATTCACACCCAGCGCTTTTTCAGCATATTGTTAGAAAGTTTGAAGATATTGCATACATATCCTTAAACAAATCAAGTAGTCTTCTTATTTAATACCAATATTGCTGAATTTCACTGTAGAAACACGAGTAAAGTAGCGTTTATATTCTTCATACAAAATTTTCTGTTTGATTGTCCACCATATTAGTTTATCTAATAACTACTTCTGTTTTCAGCCTCGTTTCTTGGTGTGCCATATAAGAACATTGCATCCTTCATTGGAAACGTAAACAGATCGTAGTAAATATAGTGCACATTGAATAACATATCATAGAATATCCAAATACGGTATAGCAAGCCTTATATGGAAAGCTAATTACCGCGAGAATCTCATGTTATCTGTCATAGTGGTCAAAGTACAGTTAGTGTAAACAAACAAACCAATATTTTACCTTATAACTTAATAACTTTATCAGAAGTCAGACTTTTTGAAAAACATAACTCTACTTCGGTAGCAGATTTTTACTCGTGTCATCTTTTTGTCTTTCACAGTAGTTTTACTGGCTCCATTGCAAGGTATAGGAGGCTCCAGCATAGTAGCTAGTCTGGGGTCAGAACACATTGTGTATCGAAAAGTTGGAATTCGCCGACACAACGCGGGTGTCGGCATAGGGTAGCCGCTTACTAGCTGGTCTAGCAAACTGAAATTACCGTACATTGAGCCATACCTGCGTCAAATCGATTGAAGGAGGATTTATTTTCTCAGAAATTGAGAGTATAGCATTCGCTATGTGTTAAATCCAATGACAGACAAGACGAGACTTCAGTATTGATGAAATTTGACTTGGTACTCACCGTTTGCATTGCTAGTCACGTGACTTCCCAACTCTAGCAACCTGTCCATGACATCAGAGGTTCAATAGTTATATGATACCAGTGAAAACCCCCTTTCCAATGTTGTTGCACAAAATATTCGAAAATATTAAATGAAAGTCGTGTAATGTTTGTAAAAAAAATGAAAGGACACATAATTCCGAACATATTTATTACGAGAACAACTACCAGAAACCGGTCGATATCACAGCAACCTGGAGAGAGCCTGATTCAGGAAGCAGAGAGCTCATGTCAACACAGTAATCATGTGATACCAACAAAAATATAATTGACACGTACTCTCTGCTTGTTGAGTCTGGCTTTCTCCAGGTTGCTGTGACATTAACAGGTTTCTGGTAGTTGTTCTCAGAATAAATATGTTGAGGTTCACGTTTTTGTTCATCTCTTTACAAACATTACATAACTTTCATTTAATATTTTTGATTTTTTTTGTACAACAACATTGGAAAGGAGGTTTTTGTTGGTATCACATGACTACTGGACCACTTATGTCATGGACATATAGGTTGCGAGATTTGGGTAGTCACATGACTAGCAATGCATATGGCAAGTACCAGGTCAAATTTCTTCAATACTGTAGTTTTGTCTCGTTTGTCAGCAGATGAAACACATAACAAATGCCATACTTGCAATTTCCGAGAAAATAAATCCTCTTATCGATCTGAAGTGGGTATGGCTCAATGTAAGGTAGTTTAAGTTTGCTAGGCCCACTAGTTAGTGGCTACCCTATGCTGATGCCATGCCGTGTCAGCGAATTTCAACTTTTCGATAGGCAATGCATTCTTACGCCACATCCCAACAGAAATGTCCAAATATCTAAAATGGGGTGGGGAGGGTGAGAGGAAACTTGGACTATGGAGGCTCAAACAAATTTGTTGTTTCAGGGGAGTAAACAAACACTATATACTGCACCCTAGATCCTTAAAATTTCACAAGAACAAGCCATCTTAGGGACTGCCTTTTATCATGCATTCATGCTAGGTTGAATTTACGCAATAAATTTCATGCATGGTGGTGCTTGAATACATATATATTTCATCCAAGGTAGGGGTTCATATTAATTAAATTTTATGCCTGGTGGGTGAAAATAAAGAGTGCCATCCAAACCCCCCCCCCCCCCCCCCCCATACCATTATTTCTGGAATAGCCCTTTTGATGGCCATGAAACTTTACAAACATATTCATCCCAAGGTCTAGTTAATCCAAAATGAAATTGATATGCTTCCAGAATGGATGGTCCTTTCAACATGAGGTTTTCCCTAAAAGACTTTTTATGAAGTTGAGTTGGTCGAATTTGGAAGAATTTGACCAAAAGCATTTTGGCATAAAAGACTTTCAATTTTGCATAACTGATTCCGGTCTGCCATCAGATATGGCCAACATTACTGAAAAGGAAAAAATATTCAAACAAGCTATTTGTAAAAGCCATTGAATAGAATTTGACCAAACTTCACTAAAAGCATCAGGGCATGAAGTCCTTTACAGTCAGTAAAAATGATACTTAACCACCATTAAATATGGCTGCCATTACCAAAAATAGAAAAATCTTTACGTTTTCACCAGAACCGCCGATTGGAGATTGACCAAACTTGATACAAAAAATCATGGTATGAAAACCTTTCAGATTTATATAAATGGTCACCTTTACGAAAAACCTTTACCAAAATTAGAAAACACATTTAAACAACTTCTGAAAAAGCACTTGACTGAATTGAACCAAATTTGAAAGAAAGCATCTTGGCATAGAGGGCTTTCTAGTTTGTACAACTGATGCTGATCTACCATCAAATATGGCCACCATTACTAAATATAGAAAAACCTTTGAACAACTTCTTCACAAAAGACATTCATCAGAATTTGACCAAATTTGACAGAATGCTTTAAGTTTCATACAAATGATGTTGATCTGCCATTAGATATGATCATTGTTACTAAAAATAGACAAACAAATAAACAACTTCTGATGAAAAAGTGATAAGGGCTGTTCCAGTAAAACATATACCCCAAGGGGGAAGGCACTTTCAAATTCAACCAACCCACAACAGAAGCAATTTAAAAAATTATGATCCACCATCACATGTGTTTTAATAGAAAAACATTGCCCCCTACAGAAGTGTATTATTTTACATAATTTCTGGCTAGGGGTTAGTGGGCAGTTGAAGCGATTTTAATTTTGGGTTGGGGACAGAAGCGATTTAAATGACAGCTGACCTGATGTAACCTATTCTGAATTCTTATATATTATAAATTCCACTGCTTATTTTTATTTGTATTCATACTCTATAATCGATCATCTTTTGTTCTTTTATTTGTGTGTATGTCGGGCATGTATGTTTCTGCTACAGTAAAATCAAAAATTTTCTTGGTGCCTTATTATTTGTAGATGCCGTGGTTCAGTCACTTAATACCTACTAATTTAATGTCCATGAATCTAGATTTTACAATAGGGATTTCTCTTAAAATGCAGAAATCATGAATGTGCATCCTTACTAAACTGTCATTCATTATGACTATGTATGTGTGCTTATTTCAGCGATCGCTATGTTTTGCTTAAATTTCTTTCTTCTTGGTCATGCTGGTTTTGATTTGCATGATAGTAAAAACTTGTATTGCTTTCAATGTACTGTCAGATGCTGTGATTTCTTTTTATGCTTTTTCAATAAATGTATTTGTAAATAGATATTACTTGATTTGTCAGAACAAAAAAAAATTAAATTAATTCCAATGGAAGAGATGTCACATTATTTCTGCCTACTTTTACACTATATAATTTCTTGTAAGAAAAATATATTTTTAGTGACTGATATGTCTTATTTTTATGCCTTGTTGCATGACTAATATAAAAATGTCAAACATTGTTTCATCATCATCCCTACTGATCAGTCAGATTATCATAATCATCAATGCCGATCAGTTTTCTTACCATCATCAAACCACAATAAATTAGTTCTTAGAATTTCATCCCAACTGCCCCTCACTTGATGTAGTTACTCACTTGATGTAGTTAATATATTTGATACAATGGCTGTCCCTGTCCTAAAAAAGAAATTGTTTTTTAAAAAAAACTTCACAACCCGCCACGAATTAGATTAAAAAATGGATGAAAATCTAGGAATCATTTTCTTGACCCCAGTGTACTCTTAAAATCAACATCATTGCAGTTCTCTGTCTCTGGTCAACATCAGCTTCAGTGTTTCTTCTGTGATTTTTCAAAAGAGGGCTAACTCCCCCATCCCTTTTCCAAAAGTGGGCCAATTCTAAATTCAATGGGACAAATTCACCCTCTTCCTTGAGGGGGCCTCGGGTGGCCGAGTGGTCTAAGGTGCTCACCTTTACAGATCACTGACATCTCACCTCTGTCCGCGTAGGTTTGAGTCTTGGGTTCGGCCAATGTGGGTATGTGAGAAAGCTTGCCAGTAGCTTCCCATGGGTCGGTGGTTCTTCCCGGGGTTTTCTCGGGTACTTCCTCCACCAAATATACTGGCCACCATGCATAGCCTATTTTGTGCTGAAAAATGGCGTTAAACCCATAACAACGAACCATCTTCCTTGAGAAATATGGGTCACACAGAAGAACATATTTCAAGTGATTGCAGCATCTTCAAATCAGGTAAGCACAAGGTTATTGTGTGATTTATTGTATCTAAGCAATGTTTTTTGCTTGTATACTTGATCCACAATGTAAAAAATATTTACCAATTGCAGATGTGTTCCTTTTTGATGGTGTTCATGTATGTCACGCATGGGTATAATAAAGTATACAGGTTAGAATGGCAAGTAGAAAAGAGTTATAAAGAAAAAATGATTGAATTTTTAAAATAATTAAAACGAGAAAAATGGAAAAACAAGAATACAACTTTTTGAAAGAACTTTATAAACGACTCAAATTGGTGTGGACTTCAACAATATCATTACAGAACGAAAGCATAAAAGAAGCAAGATTTAGTCAGGCCATTAATTACCTGCTCTAAATTCTTTTTCACAGCTTCTGCCCATACAGCTGCCACATGATAAGCTGAATTGTATGTGCCTGTCTAATGTACTGTCCTATTGTTTGTGCATCCTACAGTACAAGTGATTGTTTTTCTGTGTTTCACACAGTTTACACAGCATCCCCATCTCTGACTTTTCTAACCACAACTATTCCCCATGCCAGTTTGACTGGAAGCTGTGCACGAAGTTTTGCTTTGTTGCTTGCACTTGCTGCACTGCTATGTTCAAATCATTTGATTATGTTTCAGCAAGAGATTCTCCCTCACTGTTTCTTCGTTTATAATAATCCTGCAAAATTCTTTTTGATATTTCTGTGTGAACTTGTGTGTTCCTCCTGACTTAGCACATGCCAAAACTGCTGGCTACCATTTACAATACAGTGCAACTGTAAAATATTTCCCCATTTCATTTTTCACCTAGGTAATGAGCTTCTAAGCAAAAAATACATAACAGGAGATGTATCTTTTAATGTTAGGCTTGAAAATAAAGTGGAGAACGTGAGAACAGAATTCTGCTCAAGATCATAGTCTGTCAAGTTTGTCATGGACAAAAAAAGTACAATTAAATATCTTTTACACAATTCCAATCATACAGTGCATGTGACTGCAAGAAAGATGTCTGCACTCTATACATTTTTCAGCATATAGGAGTATAACATGAGCATAAGTTTGTTTGGGGAAAGGTTTAAATAGTTTCAAGTTTGAAATGATTGCGAAATTTATGTCTGAAAGGCCCTGATGAGCTGATATTTTAGTAATTATTACGGGAAAGGGAGGGATGTTCTTGTTGAAAGACTTCATTACATGATAGGAGAACAGAAATATATATGCTTATGTATGCCATTTTTCCAAACGTCCAAACTCGTTATCTTCTTTTCATTTAAAAAACAATAGCCTGCATCCAATCACATAATCTGTGCCAGCGACAATCGAACTGTGGGGCTTTTGGCGCACAGGTTCGTTCAGTTTGGGCCAGCTTGTGATAAATTGCGGTATTCCCGCAATCCTGTGTCCTAGAAGCAACACTGTTGCAACATCATCATCACTGATGGCCTAGTAGTAACATGCTGGACTTTGAATCTGATATTTAACAATGTTTTGTTCAGAAAATGTGTGACCATCTTTTTGCAGATATCCTTGAGGAGTTCTTTTATTCTCACCTGAAAATTCCCTTTTGGTATCATCTACATATTATTTGCCATATGTATTGTAGGTGAGCAAATAAACAACATTACATGTTGTACAATGACCTCCTCATTAAAAATATATTTGAGGTTTCCATAAGTGCTTAAAGATTTTGGATTTTTCCATTTTAATGCAAGTAGTGGAATTTGTATTGCAATCCCATACTTTATTTGCAAATGATTTACAAATGAAACTTGGATTTTTTTCTGTCCTTTTGAAATGCCATTTTATTCTCATCAATTCTGGTGAGTATGTGGGTCAAGGTCAGGCTGGTTAGTTATTTTGAGGTTTTGCATAAGATATTGTTCCAAGAGGGTTTCAAATCTGGGCAATTTGTAAACCTTGGGTGCAAGTGGATCTCAAGACCTCTTGCTTTTTGGACACTGAGACTGCACTGTTGGAGGTAGTCAGTTATCTTTTGTAACTTGACATACACGTACTTGGATAGGATTTTCCTAGTGTCTTTGTAACAAGGGGAGTAAGTGGTTAGGAAATAGCAGATGCTTAGCTTTTGGCATTTATTAACTCGGTTGTCCAGATATTAGTGACATCTCTTTTAATTACTGTTTTATTGGATGAGCTAGATAGAAGTGCTCATGCACTCCCGTCGAGACTCTAGGTAAAGTTCTGATGCACTCCTGCAACAACTCATTGTGTATTCAGTATACATGGGATCTAGTATCAGTGGATTGATATAAATCAGAGGATTGTCTTCACTTCCAGTTAAATTAAGTCTGAAATAAAAGCTATGTGATGTGGATGTGTTCACTCTCATGCGATGGAGTGGTCTAGTTACCCCCAGTCCCTGACAGGTTTTGTTATCTTTGTAACTTGTCAGATGGAAAAGTTCTGGTTGATACATTGGTTCAGCTGATCACCATGTCACATCAGTGTGAAGTTTATATACCCCCTAGCAGCTATTGCAGATGAAACAGCTGCCTTTTGGTTACATGATATATGCACAACCAGTTGGTAGTAGGCAGAGATATCGCAAACCAAAGGTTTGCAGCTGGTGCACTTGGTTCAGATGATATATTATCACTTAATGCAGCCAGGATTTGACTGTCATTATTGATAAAAAAAAAAAATATTCTTTACTTTTTTTGGGGGGGGGGTAAAGAAGATGTGTCTAAACAATGCTGTTTAATTATTTATTGAATAATAAAGAATTCATATTCTGTTTGTGACAGCATGTATTGTTTGAATCAAATACAATAACATAACAACGCCATGGTGTTCACTAGGTTCCTAAGTTGTTAAAGGATTGAACTCTGTATTGTCTGTAATACAGATGAGTTTATCTGGAACTAATAGTTCCTTTACAAATACTTACTCATCATTGGTGGATAAATCAATTAGGTTTTGGTGGAATTTCTCTAGGTATTTATTTAGATCTTCCTTCCTGTTGTACATCTTCTGGCGATGGTGCAGTACACTTGTACTCCAGTTTGGATGATATTTGAGTGTTGATCCAATGATTGTTGGTGTTTATAATAAATTCCACAGATGGCACACTGTTAGACCAATCTTTGTAAACTTATGTGATGCTATCATTATGACAAAAAAGAGTGACATCATGGTAATTGATATCAGTCTTGCAAAGTGAGGTCAGTTATGGGAGGAGCAATATGGCTTCTCCATGAGAATTAAAAATTAGAGCAAAAGACAATGGGGCATGTGGAGATTTACCTACTGTTCTGCAGCAAGCTGAAACTTGGATGTACTTTCTCAATAAATGATTATAAAAGTGCTTTATTCTGTGATGACTACATGTATATCTTCAGGCATTTACTCTTGGATTATTATTGATTTTAATTCCACTATAGAGTTAACAGTTTGTTCAAGCTTATGGTTTTCAAAGTGTCAATGCCATTTGGGTGATAATGGAATAATATCAGTAATTTCACATTGTTGGCTTAATTGATAAACCCTATATGTATTTTGTACATGTTCTTTGCCAACAAAATGTTTTATTTGCATTCATGCCAACTTCTTAAATAGGATAATCAAGTCAAAATATAACAAGTTAGTAACTAAACTGATAATAAAATAATATTCGCTTGACATTCCGGAACAGTTTGCAGTATCGGCTGTGTGAGCTGAAGGAAGATACTGTACCAAATGAAGTTGTATCTTCATCAACTGAAAATAAGTATACAGGTTTAACTCCTAACAAAAATATTTAAGTGATTATTCTTTTCATCACTTTCACCCTTATATAAAACTCATCAGATGACCAAACCAGCGATCATAAGTATTATTTGTTTGTGCTGTTTGCAAAAGAATACAGCAGCGTGTGCTTAGTAGTCTGCATGCAAAGAGTAGGTCTATGGTTAAGGTAAACGTGTTTATCTTGCTTCTCAGTTCTAGAGAAAATGTGTTGCATGTTCCAGTACGTTTGGTTGAGAAGTACTACACAGAGGCTGGATGAGAGGTTGTATGTTGGATAGAGTTATGTATATTTCATTGTGTGGGAATATGTTAAGCAAACAATTTAAAGTGACTGGGAGAAAGAGAAAACAAAAGAATCACAGTGTTTCTTGTATTCTTTATTTTAATGATTGAATATTAGTCCATGCAATCATACATGTACATTACATATTTCTTCAGCATCTTCTTTCTTCTCATATGAACCTGCAAACACTTACGTGTGATTTCTTTTTCTTTCTGTATGCTTAAAAGCATAATGTCTCTGTCTGTCTCTCTCAAGCACAGTTATTGGAAGCACTGTCATTGAACTATTTATATTTTCTGAAACACCTAAATATTCTCATGGGGTTCCATCCTTAGATTCTTTGTGACCACGGCACTGTATATCCAGTCAGTAATGGACAAAATCAAGGATCGATTAATTTCCATTGCAGAAATGTGGATTTTTCGATTCACAATGCATATATTGTTTTGCCTTGACATGTGTATAAGATGTTTTTGTAGGAGCTACAGTAGCTAAGAAACTGCAGTGGTTTACAAACTTTAAGCAATGTTTCTTGAAATCACAGGTTCTGTTAGAACATGTTTTTCAGAGGTAAATAATGGAGTGTAAAGAAATATAAATCAACATTATCAGTAAATGAACCTGATGTGTAATGTGCATTACAACCAATTCTAACGAACTTTTTCCTAGCAACACCACATTTGATTTTAAGTTCATCCATACTGTAAAGAAAATGAACAGAAAATTCATACTAAACAGTTCTCTTAAGCAGAGATGTAGAAATAAATCATTTAATTGGAATTTGTAGTTCCTGCATCACTGAGACCCACACGCATGTTTCTTGAAATGGTTTCCCATTTTGTAGACATTTATACATATAGATATTGCATTCTTACAGTTAGGTCATTTTCTCCTAAGTCATTACACTTTTTAGTGAAAATTAAGTCACTGTCCTATATTTCACGGTTCAATGAATTTGGTTAACCATTGCATTAATTCCATTTTCTCGGGCATTATCACCTGTGGAGTCACATGAGGAAATAATACAGTAGTAATTGAAATCTAGATCATCATGACCTGTATTGCCAGATCCAGTTATTTTGTTTGAATTTGGTGTTTAGATTGATTTCTCTAGGTTAGGGTTTGTGCTTACGTAATTTTTCTGATATTATTGCTTTTAGAGTAACATAAGCTATTATCTAAATTCATCATGCATTATATAACCATTGAATTTATCAAATATTCTCAGATACTGTTGTCTGCAGGATACTGTAATGTTGTATGTAATTGTTTTATGAGGATAGCTACAGCCATGAGTGCAAACTAGGTCACTGTAACCTATCTTTAACAGTCCACTGATTTTAGTTAACCCTTGGTTTGGGTTCAGTTGCTCTACTTTATTTCATTTGGAATCATTAGGTATACAGGAATGCTATGAAAGTGACTATGAGTGATATTTGATCAATAGGACACAAAAAGGATTATGGTACTTTTCTGCATATTATTAAATTTACTGTCTTCCCCAGACTACATTTGTAAATAATATTGCACGTTCACCTGCTGAGCCACTGATTATTTTCAGTGCCTCAAATGATATGGCCAGTTTACTATAATGAAACGATTGTACTGCTTGCTCACCCCTTTCACAGTTAATGTAAAGGTAAATTACATGCCATAACTGGATTCAGTTTACACAGGTTGTTATATATTACAGCAGCTTACAGTGTTATATTTAAATGATTGACATATCTCTTTACAGATTGATAATAACTCAGTGGATGTCTTCCTTAATGTGGACCTACCGATGGAGGCCTTAAAGACAGTTGTAAATGAAGTAAGACAGGAGTTGGGAATGCAGGAAAAAACAACATTGGACACCACTGAGGCCTTGAAAGAGGAATATAGACAACTTAAGGAACAACTAACAACAGAGGTGGAGGATGTTAAGACTAGGGTGGGCACCATTGAAGGAGATGTTAAGTCAGCAAAGGATCAAACAGATGCTGTGCTACAAGAGCAGAAGAAATGCCAGGAGATGCAGGCAAGTGTAACTTCACAGCTATCAAAAACATTTGAGGATAGGATGGACACAGTTGTAAAAGATGTTCAGTCAGTAAAGGAACAGATAAAAACTGCATTACAGCAGCAAGAGAATTTGTCAGAGTCGGTGGAAACTATGTCAGCATGTGTAAACACATATGAAGTAAGACTTGATACAGTTGAGGAAAATGTTCAATTTTTTGGTAAAAAATTGCAGGAGTTTGAAACAGTAAAGGAGCAAACAGACACTGCACTGCAACAGCAGAAAAAATTGTCAGAATCTATGCAAACCATGGCAGCAAGTGTAGACACACACAGAGTAAGACTTGATGCAGTGGAGGAAAATTTAACAAAGCTGCAGGAAGTTGGACTGAGGACAAGGGAGAACAACTCTTGTGGAAAAGGTAAAACAGCTGGAGAAGAGATGTTACAGTATGCTTGTTTTTTGGTACTTATTTGTATCTAAGGCTGCAATGTTTACAAAAATTTCTAAATGTGTACATGGTTTACAATAAGTAAAACAATGCCGTTTAATCAAAGTGATTGAAAACACAATCTTCCCCTCATCTACCGGTCATGCTTACTGAACATCTGACTGCTATTATAATGTGCATGCAATATCTTGCTAAACTTGTGATTGTTTCATTTCCTCAGTGTCTTTTATCACTTATATTATGACAGGATATAGTATGTAAAATATGTCTTTTGTTGAATATATCAGACATTTAGGTTTAAAAAAATCCTAGGATCATCGTGATATTGTTTCATACTGCTACATAGATGTATATGATGAAACAAATAGATAATGCATGCGAATATACTGTGTGGACATGTGTATGGGATGCTTTTCTAGGATCTACAAAGACTAAGATTGTATGATGGCTTACAAACTTGAAATAGTGTTTCTTTAAAATAAAATATTATGTAATCAAAGGTTCTGTTAGCAAGCATGTTTTTCAAAGGTAAATAATTTGGTTTCAGTCAAACATTATCTGCATTAACAGTAAATGAGCCTGACATATAATGTGCACTACAACTGATTCTCATCAACTTTGGCCTTATCCTTGAGATACCACAATTGATGTGAAAATCATAAATACTTTAACAAAAGAATTGGGGTCCCGGGTGGCCGAGTTGTCTAAGGCGCTCGCCTTTACAGATCACTGACATCTCACCTCTGTCCTCGTGGGTTCGAGTCTCAGGCTTGGCCTATGTGGGTATGTGAGAAAGCTTGCCAGTAGCTTCCCGTGGGTCGGTGGTTCTTCCCGGGTTTTCTCGAGTTCTTCCTCCACCAAATATATACTGGCCGCCATGTATAGCCTATCATGTACTGAAAAATGTCGTGAAAACCAATAACAACCAACCAACAAAAGAATTAACAGAAAAATCGTATACACAGTCCTCTTAAGCCTCGTCTATGTTTGTTTACACGTTTACATATTTTGTAAATGGTTACAGGCAGTAAATTAAACTAAGCCATTTACACATGTAAACATTGCAGCTTTTTTTGTCTGTTTTTTTAAATGAACAATAATAATCAGTTTTGGAAAAATTACTTTATTTTGGTACAGAATTGCAGGAGTTAGAAACAAATATACATATACAAAATGAACTAAATTATGGTAGAAACAGGGAAGTAGCAGGAGAAGGAATATTGCACACTATATCCTGGACTGAGTTGCAGTGGAATCTAAAAATTAGTCCTCTATCCATAATTCTTATATGAATTTGAGAGGATTATGTATTCAAAAAAAGTTAATCTGGAACTTTACTAAATCTGCCTAGTCAGCTGGATGCTTCTGCTTAAACATCATATCTAGGAGAACAGTTTTCCTGTTCATGTTTTAATATGAAAGATTCTATCTTTTGTATGTAATTCATGGATTCACTTGAAGGCACCAGTTTTTTAGAGTTTTCAAAAGTGATGTAGGCACCACCTCTGCCACTCTCATTAAACAAGCCACAAATGCTGGTAGAGATTATTTCACTTTGAAATACAAGGCTAACCCTGTAACTGTTCTTTATGTAAAATTTATATCTGAATGGAATGTCAAACTAAGCTTTAGATATAGACAAGGAATTGATGATAAGCATAATGGTATCATCTTTGAAATTACATATTTATCAAACAATCTACAGTCCTACAAAGTTACTGTGCCCTTTACAATTTCACAGACACTTGGTTTATTCAGTTATTAAGAATATACTGACACTGAATTTCAACTCACTGCTCAAGAAATTTAATCCAAAACCAGTGATAGTAACCATGACAGCAATCAAAGTATATTTCCAGGCCTATAGCACCCCAAGACAGTCTTCCATATCATCAGGTGATGATATACATTTTCAATTAACTGGAGATCAAATACAACTTTCCCCAATTAGGAATTAAGACATAGAAATCAGTGGTTTTGCGCCAACTCAATGTGAGGAAACTATTCAGAAATCCCAGCCAGGCATTCCATTCAATCCAGGCCCCCTTCACCAGCTGGAATCTGAGCTGGGCAGTGACCAGGAGATGACAGCCCTAACAAGGGATAATGATAACAAATTGCTTTAGGAGAAAATCTCTCAGCTGGAAGCTCCCACAGAAAACAGTTCTAGGACTCGTGGTACTAATTCAGCTCCTACAGTAAACCTATGGAAACACCATGATATTAAAAATTCAGTAACTTTAAATTTCTGAAAGCTCATGATCAAACCTATATTTTTCGGTATAGACCCATCCTTGATGCAAGCTTCTCTATAGAGAAAACCACATGAGCCACATCATTTTTTAAAATCTAGATGTGTTTGAAACACTTGTTTTCAATTACACACATAAAGAATCAGGTACTAATTTCAGTAATGGGTTTTCCAAAGTCAAGTCTGTAAACGGACAGAAATTCTATAAGTAAATCATTGTTTCTATTTTTTTTCAGTTACAAGTAGGATTCTATTTACTAAAATTTTACATTTCATTGTCAACCAATCATGGGCAGATAAACTCATATATACTCTGTTTTATCTTTACACATTTCTAGACTGGTTTCGATTCTCCCATATCATTAGTAACAGGAGTCCTCTATGTTGACAGGAGTTAATGAGGGCAATGATAACACAACAGCCCTAATAAGCGAACATAATTCACTGCATTAAGAAGTTGCAAAACTGAAGGCCTAACAAATTAAATTATCAAAAGAACATGAATGTTTGACAGCAAAATACCAGTCAGCAAAAATGACAGACATGACAAACTTGCTGAACAACTTTTAAATATTAAGGTGAAATCTGAATTGCTGGAAAAACCAAATAAAACCATAAAATGTGACTTAAGCCAATCATTGAGTCGCTGCCGGATCTTTGAAGATGAAAACAATAAGCTGAAGGATAACACGAAGCATTTGAATAAAGACAATCTACTATCAGAATAACTAAAATAAAATCTGGTTCTTCCGCTATTGATCTTGAAAATTTCTTGTCAATAATGGAAGACATTAGAAACTTGAAAACTGAAATTGTAAGTGTGGTGAAAGAAGAATCTGAAAAGTGCAGAAATAACATCACCAAGATAACGAAAACCAACAAAAAATTCATAGCTGTTGATGACATACTTAAGTCAAGCATAGCAGAGACTCACAAGATTAACAGTAATAGGGACAAATTTGTAAAAACTGAAACCATGCTGAAAGCTGAAAACTCGAGCACAGCAAATGAAAGCTCCTTTTCACTCCCAAAGCATTGTCAAAGGAGATCATACAACTGATTTTGGTGAGATTAATTGTTTTGAATGGTGAGCATCACTATTCTGATATTAGCAGTGAAACTCCAATACTAGGGGTTCTTCTCATATAAGAAAGTCAATCTGCCTAAAACATCAGGAATTTCCATAAAACAAACACTGCTGATTGGGGACTCAGTCATTGAATATGTCAGCGAAAGAGGTCTTAAACCTTGAATCAAACCAAGTCATTACCTGGGTCGGAAACTGGTCATATGCTTGATATGATCAGAGAAACAAACCTTTCTCAATTTGACAAAATCATCATTAGTGTTGGAGGAAATAATGTTAACAACATTATTGCTGTTGAGCAAATTGAAGACCGGTTTTACCACATTCTGAATAACATCTGCTTGGACAATGCAACTTGTGAGGTATTCATTTGCACAGTTTCTCCAAGAATTGAGAATTGACACTGATGTTCAAATCTTGATTGCCTTAATGTTGCAACTATGCAATGAATTGGACCACAAAATGATTGACATTGAAAATGCATTTGTTAGGAAGTCTGACTTGGTGCTGGAACACCTGATGGCTAAGGATAGAACCCATTTAAACAAAAAGGGACTTTCACATTTTCTGCATGCAATAAATGAACATGTTCCAATACTCAAAGGCAAATATATTAATCAAAGATATGAAAAGGACCAAGATAACACTTTCATAAAAACCAAATAAGCTAAAGATTTTTTGTAATTGCTTTGAACCTTGGCCTGGCCTAGATTCATGCAGACATACTGGGAAAATTCAATGTTGTCTGTTTGGAATATGGACAGGGGACAAAACACTGAAATGTTTCACCCTAGCAACAGGTGCTAGACTAATGGCTATGAAGATAGTGCCATGTTTATGAGACATAATTTTTCTACTGGTACAAGAAAAGTCTTGGGACTGTATTGGGTGGTGATGTTCATGTTGTTTCCTTTGGGACCTCAGTTGAACATTTTTTCACTAAAACTGACAACTGTGATGCATGTTTTGAATGTGGAAGTGCATTATGTGTTTGTAAATGTTTTAGCAGTGACATACATGCTTCAAGAAATGTTAAAAATGTCAGGGTGGAACTAAACTCTTTGTCTGACCCCCCAGTAATATTTTTTTAATGACATATTAGATCTAGGAATTTAAGGAAACGGTCTACACATTGGGCATATAAATATACAAGGTATGAATAATAACTTACACCAACTGAATTTATTATCATCATCTAAAGTCAATAATGTACATATTTTGTGTTTAAATCATCCAAATGACTTGTTGTTTATTGATGGTTATGACACACCAATCAGATGTAATAAAGATTCAGGGTGTAGAAGTGTTGTTTATGTAAGAAATTTTTTACCAGTTGAAAGGAGAAATGATCTAGAAATGATCTAGAATCAGATGAAACAAGCAATATGCAACCAGGTAAATTAGTCAAATACAAAGCCATTCTTAGTAGGCTTTGTCTATAGGTCTCCTTCTGTGAAGGTCTGATGGAATGAGCATTTTGAAAGACAACTAAGTAAAGTGATTGATGGATTGATGACTGTGTGTATATATATATAAATATATATATATATATATATATATATATATATATATATATATATATATATATATATATATATATATATATATATGAATAATCTAATTGACAGAAATTAGTTGGCTTTCATAGAAACGTTTTGTCTAACCCAGTTATTGGACCAACCAACATGAGAAACTGACCATTCAGAAATTATAACAGATAATATCTACACAAATATGGAAAAAAATGTGACAAAAATACGTATCCGTATTCCAAGGTTAGGTCTTGCTCATCTCTTCCATTTTCCTGACCAGATAAACTGGCTTAGAAACAGCTGTAAAATCCCAAACTCATAAAACCATAACATATAGGTCATTTAAGCATTATGATGAAGACAAATTTCTGGAAGATCTCAGTAATGTTCCTTGGAGTATAGTATCTACGTTTGGTGATATGGATGATGATTTTGATATATGGACCCAACTTTGTTGTATTTTCAGAAAGCTCTAAAAAGAGAAGACCAGAGAGTGATGGCCTGAGACAACTTAAAAGTAATTCTGAACACACACATGCACAAACACACACACACACACATTCTTATGATTTTTTTTAACCACACTGGTCTTTGGCCTCCACTGGTCTGGAGGGCAGTTGAACTTATATGAAGGTTTGTTTTCTGTTATCAAGGGCCCCAAAGGAGATTAGTTCTTGTAAACTAATTGGATTATTTTCTGAACATTAAGAGATTTTTCTTCTTCTTCTTCTCCTCTGTTCAGTCTCTGTCTATTGCCCATCCATACTGTCTCCATCAATGCAGATGCATTTCACATGACGAGCAAGAGTTTTTTTTTATAATGTCATGAAGGACCAAATTCTGGATATTACAGGTTTGACAAATAGATTATTGATCCAACAGAATATTAAACCCTTTAATGTACTGCATATATTGCACATTTCCAAGCCCAGTGTATTCAGGGTATCCAGAATATAGAATAGTCAACGAAGAAGTCGAGGTGAAATGTGCAATAATTAAATGAATCTATGGCTTCAACACTAAGCCTCAAACAAATAAATGTATTTTGATTTTATTGTCAACTTCTATCTTGTGAATTAGCACATTTCAAATAAAGATTGGTGGAAAAAAACAACTCATATACTCTGATTTGTTCTGTTTGGACATTCTGCATAAGTGGGATCTTTTTGTTCCAGTATGATGGTATGAAAAACTGGTGATTAACTTTATAATTATACAGCAACACACATGCACTCTTTCAGCATAATATTGTATTCTTTTAAGTTTAGTATATAATCTTTCTATTTTGATTCATAATAAATTATTGCATTTTATTACAAAGCATCTTCAAATTGGGTATGGGTACAAAAGGAATGCTTAATTGTAATGGAGATTTACATGACTGGCATTACAATGACATGAGTTTTGGTCTGGTAAACAGTCTGTAGCATACAATGTTAGCTGTAGATTTAAGGAAACCAGTAGCCAGACACTCTTTCATATTTTTTTAATTTGCTTCATAACATACTGTGATCCTCCTGCAAGCCTTTCTCAGTAATCAGGGTTACAATGGATTAAATAAAAGTCAGATTATTGTAGGGTTTTTCATTCGTAGCAGTGTTGAAATACATATTTTGCCACAACATCATGGCCGCTGGAAGAATCAAGCAGGTGGTCACTCACAACAGTGATAAACTGCAGATTCTACAATGTTAACATTGGGTTTAGCTTGAAATAACACTGGTTTACATATTAAGTATAGTCTTATATTTCAGTAACATCAGTAAAACAAAAAATGTTGGCATGTCAATTGTTTGTTTGTTTGTTTGTCTTTTTTTATTATATTTCAGTTAGATTCTGTCAATGCTATATTTGCAATACAATCACCATCTGTAAAAAAAAGAGTTGAAATCAACCCTGTTAAATAAAGAAATTATCACAGACCCAGCAACCCCAACAAGAACTCAATCGGGCAGTCAATATTTGTTCATATGTTAGATGAATTTTCAGTGAGGTGTAACACAATTTCATATACTGCTATTAATGACTTGGAAATCATGCATTTGAAAAGTTCAGAAGTGGGATTTGGTGCATCAGAAGCAGTACTATGTTCAGCTAAGAAGTTCACTTACACTTAACATTAATGACCTCCAGTTCAGTTTCAGAAACTGCAGTTCCAAGTCCCATGGAGGTCCATGACTTCTTGCTAGATCTCTCAACTTGATGTAATTTTTGTTTGTCTTTTTGATAATTTCCTTGCTATCTTTCTCAGCTTGATGTCATCTTTTTTGTTTTATGTTGTAGCAGCAGCTATCTCTCCAGCAATACTTAAATCAACTCAACATGATGTCCAATAAATGTAATTTTTGCCTTTTCTGTATTTTTCCAAGCACAGCCAAGAATCTGAATACTTTTATGCTGACTGTTTGAACTTTTTAAGAGGCTGATTTTCCCTTTTCCCTTACTTTTGTTGGACGACATTTCTTGATAATGCCATAATGAGAAAGCAATGATAATGCAGGCATTTTACATGAAAAAGATGGGAGATTAAAGCATTTGAGGACATACTCATGTAAAGTTAGCCTGGTTCCCTGACTAACTCCACTAAATCTAATATGAAAACCCAGATCCAGACTAAACCCAGACAAACCAATACAGTACTAGCCATTTATCTTGACATCATTGGGTCTGAGGTAATATTATTGACATAAGTAGATGTTGAGATATTTAGGGAGAGGGGAGCTGAATAAAGCAAATTTAAAAATTTAAGTTGTATATATACAAGTGTATTTCACATTGGTTTTGTCTTCATTTAATCAAACTTTCCATTGTTTATTTTCTCAGTGTAAATCCTACTCACCGATGACAGGTCACCCCTTACTAGCAAATTTCACAAATGCATGGAAGTGAAATTTGTTAGTAAGGGGTGACCTGTCATCGGTGAGTAGGATTTACACTGAGAAAATAAACAATGGAAAGTTTGATTAAATGAAGACAAAACCAATGTGAAATACACTTGTATATATACAACTTAAATTTTTTTTTAAACCTTTGTGTAACAAGATCCATAATGCATTAACTACATGTATGTGAAAAATCCATGAATTCAAGTGTTGTTCACACGTTAGAAAATTCATGTATCGGTCACATCCTATTAGAAAACACATTTGATCTGTATCTCATGGTCAACCAACAAGTGTGACTATACAATTCACTATGATGTTCATTGTCACCAGTTGCATGTAGCTGTATGGTTATTATTTACATGCTAACTAAATTGGTCTATATTTTGGTCTGATTGAGGCAGCAGGCATAATCATATTACTGAGGCTACCAAGAGGATGAGACTATTCGAAGGGATATGAAAATCGGTCATGAATTCTCTCGAAATAACAGTAAAAATGTTAATGAAAAATGATCACAAAACATTTAATAGCTTTTTTTTAAAAAAGTCTTAATCACAAGTAGAACTTATAAAACACTCACAAATTCCAGAATACGTATACAAAGTAATACATATAATTAAGATTATTATATATAGCATAATCCACTGCTTTTATTCAGGTTTGGTGATGACTTCCTTCGAACAGTGGTGGATTTTTGTTGAGATTGTAGCCAGCTTAATTTGATGAAGGGTACATGCATTTTTTAAGTCACCACAAAAGGGCCAACTTTGGTGAACCAAACAAGTGCCTGTTTGTTAATAACAGCAAATAATTGTAGAACAAAGTAAGGGTCAGAATTGGCAGCTTGTCGACATAAACGATTAGAAAACAAACTTTTGTTCAGGTTGGGACCTAGGGCTTCTATTGACATATACGTTTTCTTTTTATCTTGACATCGACAGAAGCATGACAAATGTTGCAGTAACAAAAGACCATGGGCCCAGGACTTTGCTTTTTTGTCTACATATGCGGTTTGTCAAAATAAGCAATATTGATATGAGTGCGTACGACTGTAGCTGGATTTTACCACAGCAGTCACATTTTTTTATTTTTCTATATTATTCTACAAGTCCATAATTTTAAGGATCTTTTCAGTAAGACTAGTGGCTAAATCAAAAGGGTTGGGAAGACTACTATCTTTCCACAAGTATAATTTTAGGAAGTATTACTGCTTTCCAAATTTTAAGTAAAATAAGTAAACTTACTTCACATATTATCCAAAAGTTGCAACATTTTAGATCAGAAATACTGTTATCCAACTAGCATTGTTTCCTGGACCTATCCCTGCCCCTGGATTCTAGGTCCTCATTCATAACTTGGAAACTATCCACCATTCTACTCTTAAAGTATATACACTTAAATGGCATTATAAGGGGAGTTAATCTCTGCAGTCAGAATAGATTACTGGGTATATCCTTATCCCCTGCAGCTCAGCCCCCCCCCCCAAAAAAAAAATAATAATAATAATAATAGTAATAATACTTTATTTTCAGATGGTACAACTCATTCAGTCAAATTCTTAGCTAATTTCAGGAGAATGCAACATTATATGCATGTACACAACATTTATAAAAGAAAGAAAGAATGTACATATTAGTTATGGGTTCATGTCACAAATATTTAAGTCTCCGAACTTATAATGTTGGAAACCATCAAGGGTATGGGAGCTGTGATGACAGAATAGTTATGGTGTTGAATTCATAACCAGAAGGCTGCAGGTTCAATTTCCACCATATGATCAGCCTGGATCCTTAATAATAATCAAGGATCTCACTCATAATCAAACTTATCTGACATGTTGATGCTTTAAGTTTACATAGCAATTCTGTTCAAAATCAATTAAGAAATGTGGCATCTGGAGCATTCACAAGGTCAGATAGTAAGATGCAAGATTACCAATTTAACATACCTCATTAATATGAGTGGATGTCACTCATAATCAAACTCATCAGAGACCATAACCATACAAGCTACATTCCAGGTATGATCAAAATATGATCAGAAATATGGCTTCTAGACTGTTCACAACCTCAGTGAATCAGATGCAAGAACAACTTATTGAAATGCATGGCTGTCACTAATAATTGAATACATCTGAAACCTTGATGATATAAGCTTATGTACTAAATCTAATCAACATTTAAATATAAAAAATGGTCTCTACAGTGTCCATATGTCAATCAGATACACTGTAACCTCATTCATATGCATGGATATCACTCATAAATGAATTCATCTGAGGCCTTGATGACATAAGCCTACGTATCGGATGTGATAAATATAGTTGGGAAAAAACGTTTATTTTTCTAAAGTTTTTACAATTCTTTTTCTTTACATTTTACAACTGTTAATAGGTACTATACAGCCATTAAATTCCGTATACATTTATGATTCCAACTGTAAAAAGTACTGATCATAATTTGCAAAATAGCTGCTACTGTAACTATCAATATTTTGTCTTTACTTGTCCTGAATGGATAGTCATACGTAATATGTAGTTTTCCCTCAAGGAATTTGTGCAACTTGTACTTCATCTCAATATCTTGTAACTGGAAAATGAAAATTGATTTTGATAAAAACTTATTATCTTTGTATATATATCTCAGTTATGTTAAGAAAGATTTTTATAACAATGAGATCATGCTTGAAAGTTATCTCTGATATTTGGATACTTTACTGAGCTTATGAATAGTGTGACTTGCAAATAGATTTTTTCCAGACTTTGTACAAAAGAAGATGCTTTTTAACAAACAAGTTTATAGTCAGCACTTTTATCAACAGTTGCTTGTGCATATAATAATACTGACAAGTATGAATGGAATTTTATCACCAAATTTGTATATTCCTGGCATAAGGTAGAGCGTATAAATGTTGTGATGTCCTTACATTCATTCATCCATCTGTCCTTCTATTACCAATTTCATTCCACACAATAACTTGATTTGTCCACCATTTACAGTTACCAAACTATGTGGATGACTTGCACTTATGGCAAGAAAGAATCTGGTTTATTTTGAGGTCAGAGGTCAAGGGCACTGTGACAGGGAGAAGAAAAATGGTTTCCTCACAATGACTTGAGTTCTCCATTATCTACAAATAATAAAGTTTGTGGATGACCTGCCCTTAGGGTAAGGAAAAGGCCTTTTAATCTTGAGGTCATAGGTCAAGGTCACTGACAGAAAGAATAAAATGGTTTCCTTTCATTAACATCACTTCTACATCATATACCTGGACCACACTTTGTGGCTAGCTTGCACTTTGAATATGACACAATCATTTGTTAATCTCATAGATCACTGATTGGTAGGTTATTAAATCTTCCTCTACAGTCATTTAACAGTAACAGGTGGTTAAACCAGTGTTGAGGCTTTCAATTGCTGTTTATGGTAGTGTCCAAAACCAGGTAGCCAAAAAGATCATAGCAAAAAATACGATAAATTCAGACTGAAAGAAAGGGAATGCGTGCTCCCTTTTTAAAATGGGGTGTCTACCTTTAAGAATATTTTAGATGATTTCAATACTCCACAGTTAAAAAGAATGAAAAAAGCAAAGAAACAGGCTTCTTATTGATTCGCCTGCTGCAGGTTCAGAGATGTAAAGTAGACCTGATGTATTCTCCTGAATGTCACAAGAGGCAACAAATGGAAGCAGGAACCCCGGTGGTTCAGTGGTCAACATGCTGGTCTCATAAAATCCTATCGTCAGATTGGCCTGAGTTGGATGCTGGGTTGTGTCTTTAGGCAAGGCACTTTACTCCAATTGCTTGAAACTAAACAGTATACTTGTGTTTATGTGCCATTAAACACCAACAAAGTAGTCAGACTAATTCATTGTCATGTGTACTTTATTGGCTGAAATAAAGACTTGTAATTAGATGGGAAATGAATTATTCAAATATTTTGAATTTTGTCTTGCTTTCTTGTTATAATAATATGCATGTTTTATTTTCAAGGTCAAACTGAGGATAAACTTGATACAGTAAGGAAGCTAGGATTAATTCCAACAAAACAGATGGAGGAGGCAAAGAAACTGCTACAGGATAAAAGATCTATTGTCATCCAGGGAAACCCAGGAGAAGGGAAAACAACAACAGCCCTTTCTCTTCTAGACAATGAATGGTGCATAGATCAGCGAGTGTTGGTAAGGCGTCCAAAAGATTGGGAGACAGTTGACACAGACTGGGTAGACATTGTCATGTTGGAGGATATATTTGGACAATTCGACCTTGACCCTAGCCGACTGCAAGAATGGCTGGTATATCTACCATCCATACAGGAACATGTGGATGCTGGAAAGATACAGATCATCATTACAACCAGGGTTGACATATTGGCAAAGGCGTACAGAAATTTAGGGTCAATCAATCTATTTTGTGATGAATTCTTACTGACTCTGTCTTCAGATAAACTACAAGAGTCAGAAAAGATGAACATTTTGAATAGAGAGCTTCAGAGACATAAAAGAGATATGCAAGATGATGACAAGAAAGAATGCATTGCCAATTTTAAAGGCTTGATTGGTTTTCCCCAATGCTGTTCATTTTTTGCAGGGGATAAAGGCTTATTTGTTAAGGGGCCAGATTTCTTCAAACAGCCTGAGAAACTGTTTTCTGTGAACATGACGAGATTGGAAGACAGTAGATTTCTTTCTCTGGTTTTTTTGTTTTGTACAGGTTGCATACCTGAGCAATATTTATCACCTAAAGCTTTACCAGAGTTGGAGGAGCATTTATTGATAGAATTGTGCTATCACCTAAATATTTCAGAGGAAAAGGCATCTGTAACATTATTAAGGGAGTCCTATGACAACTTTTCTGGATTGTATGTTAAAAAGTGTAAATCTTCTATATTTTTTTCCCATAATACAGTGTTTGAAGCTGTAGGAATTGTCCTGGGAGAACGTTCTCCAGAGATGGTTGTTAAATATTCTGAACCTGAATATCTAAATCAGAGAACATATGCTGCAGAATCAAGGGACAGAACTTCTCATAATGTATTCATACCTGTGTCTGCTTATGGACATCTGGCAGAAAGAATGATTCTTGATACTTTGCAAAGAAACCTTGAGCGGACAAGAATTTACAAACATTCAGTAATTAAACAGCACCAATTTGTGATTGAACTGAAAGATCAGTTACTCAAACGTGACAAAATCAATGAGTTTTTATATGGAATGTATATGTATTTACCAAATGTATTAGAAGGAGAATGTAGAACTTTTCTTCAACTTTTATTACAAAGTGATGGAAATGCTGCAAAAGTAGTTTATGACCAATTTCTGGAATTTCTAATCTGCAGCCATGATTATGACACTGGGTGCAGGAAGTGCAGCGAAAAAAAGTGTCTACTAGAGTTAGCTCTCTACTACAACCATCTTGACATAGCAGATAAACTAATCACTATGAATGCCTGTATAACACCCATCAGCCTGTGTAATGCTGTCAAACATGGCAACTTAGACAGAGTTAAGACAATCATAGAGAGCTTAAAAAGAGATGGATCATTGGATCCATTAAATGAGTACATGAGAAAATCACTTTGTAGAGCTTTCATGTCAGGGAATCCAAGTTTGGTGGAATTGTTATTGAAGGAGGGTATTAATCTAGATAGGAGTCATGTGATATGTGTTGTAAAGCAAGGTGATATAGATGCATTAGTGAAATTGGTAGAATATCTTAAACATGGTAATGACTGGGATCCTTTGCATGAAAAAGGTAGTCAAAAAGATCTATGCAGAAAAGTTGAATCGAAGAGTGGCATTTGCCCTTCCGTCCAAAAGAAACTTCAGTTTTCCATAGGACTATACTTTGCTTACAGAGAGGAAAAGCTGGATATGGCTAAATTTCTTTTGAAAGAAGGAGTGACAGTAACAATGGACATATTTTTAGCTGTTTTAAAAAATGGGTCTTACACAGCTGCAACAAAGGTTCTACAGGATATGAAAAGCACCCAATGGATCCCGGAGTCAGACTGTGTATCAGAAGCTGGAGAAATTGCTTACAAAGAACATAACTGTGATCTTTTTGAACTACTGATTCAGAAGGAAGTCTCCTTTACAATGAAGAATCTTCCTGATGTTGTATCATGGGGATCTAGCGAGTCAGTCAATGAAGTTTTAAAACATTTGAAACTTGGCTTCAGATGGGACCCAGAATCTAATTATGCATCACAAGCATTAAAAAATGCTTTAAACAAAAAGATGAGTGAAGTTTGTGTCTTGTTGGTCAAGGAGGGAATCCCACTTACAATGGACATTATAACTGATCAGAGATATTGGGGAAGAATAGAGTCACTTACCAAGATAATAGAGCATTTGAGAGAAAGAAAGAAATGGGATCCCAAATCTGACATTGCCTCAAAAACATTAGAAATATCTTACATCAAAGAAAATAAGAATGTGTCTGACCAGCTGTTACAAGAGGGAGTGACATTAAAAATGTCAAATCTACCTGGCATACTCTACAAAGGATCAAGAGATTCAGTTATGAAAGCAATACACCATTTGAAAGAACATGGGAAATGGAGTGTTGCAGTATTCTATTTATCTGAAACTTTAATAAATCTTTTTCATAGACGAAAGTATGATGTTTATGATATATTGATCCAGCAGGGAGTCTTGTTAAAACTGGATGATCTCCGGTATATGGTAGATTATGGATCAAGTGATTTTGTTTTAAAAGCAATACAGCATTTGAAAAACACTGGCAATTGGGATCCAGAATCTTCCTTTGCATCTCAGGCTTTATTTGAAGCATATAAGACAGAGAATTACGATGCTGGTGATCTATTGATCCATGAGGGAGTCTCATTATCAGTGAGGGATCTATCTGATATTGTACAGGGATATGGGAAATCAGTTGAATCTGTAAAGAGAGCCATACAGCATTTGAAAGATAGTAACAACTGGTATTCAAAATTTGAACAAATGTCTACTGAATTAGGGAAGGCTTATATATATGAGAAGTATAGTCTTTGTGATTTGCTGATCCAGGAAGGGGTATCATTATCGATGAAGAATCTTCCAGGTGTGATAGGTGCAGCATCAGAATCAATTGTGTCTGTCACCAAAGCAATACAGCATTTGAAAAATACCAACAACTGGGATTCAAATTCTTGTCATGCATTTATGGCAATGGAGATTGCCTGTAATAATCACAGTTATGATGTTGCTAATCTCCTTTTCCAGGAAGGTACCTCATTCACAATGAAAAATCTTATTGATGTGGTATCGGTGACATCTATCCATCCAAAAGAAACAGAGTTTATTACACAAATAATAAAACATTCGAAAGACACTGATACTTGGGATCCCTCGTCAGAATTTGTAACACAAGCATTAGAAAAAGCTTTTAGTTTACAAAAGTTTCCTGTTATTAATCTACTGCTCCAAGAGAACATAGCACCAACCATGAAGATGTTATTTGATGCTATGCTCAGACATTCAGATGAGTTTGTCACAGAGCTAGTGCAGCGAATGAAAATAGCTAACACTTGGGATCCTACATCTGATTTGGCTTCTGATGCATTAGAATTTGCCTTAAGGAAACAGAATTTTGATGTTTGTAATCTTCTCATCCATGAGAAAGTCTTATTGACAATGAAGAATTTACCAGATGTTGTGCATTATGGATCCATTGAACTCATCGCCAAAGCAATAAAACTTTTGAAAGAATTAAATCTTTGGGATCCATTGTCTCACTGTGCATCTTTGGCGCTAGTAATGGCTTATAAGGATATACATAAACATAAATGTGAAGTTCCAGATCTATTGATTCAGGAGGGAGTCTCAATAAAAATGGAGGATTTTGGGGTATGTTTTGGATCTTATCAGTTCTTTACAAAAGTAATATATCATCTGAAGGACAAAGGTAATTGGACTCCCCATTGTGAAAGTGCATCTGTTGCATTACAACAGGGTTATGTGAATGCAATGTATGATGTCTGTGATCTGCTGATTCAAGAAGGAATCCCCCTTACGATGGAGAATCTGCCCATTGTAATTAACATCCATCGGCCATCACTGGAGTCTGTTTCAAAAGTAGTACAGCATTTGAAAGACAAAGGTAATTGGAATCCTCATTGTGAGAGTGCATCTACTGCATTACAACAGGCATACATGTATATGATGCTTGATGTTTGTGATCTTCTGATTCAAGAAGGAATCTCACCTACAATGGAGAATCTGCTCCATGTAATGAATGTACCTAGGCGATCCGACCAGGAATACATATATGCAGAATATTTTTGTCGTGAAACAGAAATCTCACTTACGATGGAGGATCAGACCTTTCAGCCATTACTGAAGCCTGTTTCAAAAGTAGTACAGCATTTGAAAGACAAAGGTAATTGGAATCCCCATTGTGAGAGTGCATCTTTTGCATTGCAATGGGCTTATGAGAAGGAGATGTATGGTGTTTGTGATCTGCTGATTCAGGAAGGAATCTCACCAATTATGGAGAATCTGTTCCATGTAATATCTGCCTTTCAATCATCACTGAAGTCTGTTTCAAAAGTAGTACAGAAATTGAAAGACAAAAGTAACTGGAATCCCCATTGTAAGAGTGCATCTGTTGCATTACAAAAGGCTTATGAGAAGGAGATGTATGATGTTTGTGATCTGCTGATTCAGGAAGGAATCTCACCAATTATGGAGAATCTGTTCCATGTAATATCTGCCTTTCAATCATCACTGAAGTCTGTTTCAAAAGTAGTACAGAAATTGAAAGACAAAAGTAACTGGAATCCCCATTGTAAGAGTGCATCTGTTGCATTACAAAAGGCTTATGAGAAGGAGATGTATGATGTTTGTGATCTGCTCATTCAAGAAGGAATCTCACATACAATGGAGAATCTGCTCTGTATAATAAATGCCTTCCAGCCATCGCTGGCATCTGTTGCAGAAGAAGTAGAGCATTTAAAGGACAAAGGTAATTGGATTCCCAATTGTGAGGTTGCATCTTCTGCATTACACAAGGCTTATGAGAAGGAGATGTATGATGTTTGTGATCTGCTGATTCAGGAAGGAATCTCACCAACGATGCAGAATCTGTTCCATGTAATAGATGCCTTTCAGTCATCACTGAAGTCTGTTTCAAAAGTAGTACAGCATTTGAAAAACAAAGGTAATTGGAATCCACATTGTAAAAGGGCATCTTTTGCATTACGCAAGGCTTATGAGAAAAAGATGTATGATGTTTGTGATCTGCTGATTCAGGAAGGAATCTCACTAACGATGCATAATCTGTTAGATGTAATAGATGCCTTTCAGTCATCACTGAAGTCTGTTTCAAAAGTAGTACAGCATTTGAAAAACAAAGGTAATTGGAATCCACATTGTGAAACGGCATCTTGTGCATTGCAATGGGCTTATAAGAAGGAAATGTATGATGTTTGTGATCTGCTGATTCAGGAAGGAATCTCACCAACGATGGAGATTCTGCTTCATGTAATAATGCCTTTCAGCCATCACTTAAGTCTGTTTTAAAAGTACTAGAGCATTTGAAAGACAAAGGTAATTGGAATCCCCATTATGAGAGTGCATCTGTTACATTACAACACTTATGTGATGTGTGTGTGATCTATGATGTTTGTGATCTGCTGATTCAGGAAGGAATCTCACCAACAATGAAGAATTTGGTGCATATAAGAAATTATCATAGCTATCACTAAAGTCTGTTTTGAAAGTAGTACATCATTTGAAGGACACTAACAACTGGTTTGCACAATCTGAGTATGAAATATTAGTATTAGCTTTTTATAGACAGAATTGTGATTTTTGTGATTTAATGGTCCAGAAGGGAGACTCATTAACAATGACGAGTCTGCTGGATTGTTCACCAATGAATCATGCAACTTCTAAAGCAATACAACATTTGGAATACACTTGCAACTGCACAAATCTTTTAGATGGCATAACAATACAGTTTTAAATTTTATGTGTGTGTGTGTGTGTAATATAAAACCATGTGGGTAGGAATATTGCAAATTTGTAACAGGAGCTATCTTTTCTTAGAATACCAAATTATTATTTGAACATGCTGGATTACAAATCCATTTCATAAAAGTTATATCTGTTCAACCAATATTTTTTTCACTCCATCTTTCACTCCATCCAGTTTAACTTGTAAGAAGGATTGTGTTTTTTTTCCCTAATTTACCTTGAACAATGCCATGTACAATTTCTCCATTTTTTTTTTTTTTTTTTGACAGCGTGTTTTTCATAGTCATTTTCACGCAATGTTGTTCTGCACTGATTTTGCTACCAGAACAGAAATTTGTGGTAAATGCGGGACTTGTGTTTATTCTTGCGATAAATATGCTAACTGTGTTCATATGCTTGATCCTTAACTTTACAGGGTCATTTATCAATTGTATGATCCATGGACTCTGAAGCAAAAAATAAATTGTAATGTTATCAACATAAATACATGAAAATTTTAACACATGCACACAGTTTACATTGAAGGTTTTTGTTGCCCTTGTACAATAATATAACCTTCATAAAAAAGTTTAAACCCACATGTGAGTTCTCATAATAACTAAGCCAGTTTTGATCAAACTTGGTTGAAAGGTGTTTACATGACATATAAAGTTTATGTTCAGTGTTGTATTTCCAGCAACAACATGGCTTTCATAGAATCAGGTTGAAATGCATCTTTCTTTGAATTAATTTAAAGACACATATAACAATCTGGTAAAAACAAAATGTATACCTTACAAAAATTAATTTTTGTGTAAGGATGCATCTAATTGAAAAGTTCTTGTTCACATAATTTTTTTATTAAAACCCAGTGTAGATAAAATGTAGGCTCTGTTACTACGGTTTAAAACAATGATTTAAATACCGTTTAGGAGGATTCATACAATGAGAACCAATTACAAACATACATTGTATAAAATCAATACATTAGTATATACATCAACACATAATTGTGCAGAGGATTTATACAATGAGAACCAATTACAAACATACATTGTATAAAATCAATACATTAGTATATACATCAACACATAATTGTGCAGAGGATTCATACAATGAGAACCAATTACAAACATACATTGTATAAAATCAATGCATTGGTATATACATCAACACATAATTGTGCAGGACTTATGAGATTACATACACGGACAGATTACCAAACACAGTATGATTTCTACCCAACAAAAGAGAGTAAAATTAGAGAATAGCAATTTAAATCTTAAATGAAATTTGTCTACAAATAGTTACCCATGACAAAATCCTTGGGGTGGTGGTTGACAACAATTTGCAATGGAATGAACATATTCATGTCATATGTCATAAAGTCAATTCATGTCTCTTGTTATTAAGCAAGATAAGTCCATATCTATCAACTAAACATAGGTTAATGTATTACAAAAGCTATATACAACCATACCTAGACTACTGTAATGTTTTTTAGGGAAACACGTCTGGCAAGAATATTTTGCAAATTATTCCACTTGCAAAAAGGAAAAATTGAAGCAAATAAGCAGTAGAACTTAAGATGTTCAGTCAGTTGTAATTAATTCTTATCCAGAATTCCTTTTAATAAAGAAAATCGACCATTAAAAAGCCAATGGTTTTCTCCTCTGTTATGAAACCTATTTCCGTGGATTATAGACAGTATGGCTAACTAGCCTCTAAGAAGCTGACTGTTAAAAATATTTACATCTTAAATTCTGCATTTGCATACAGTATGCGTAATAGTCTCTGATAGTACGCATAAATCTGTCATTTTGTTTTGCAACATTGTTTAAATGATGTGTATATTTACATTAAGTACGGTTGATTACCTTTGACACCTATTTTCATTTTCATTTAAAAAGTCATGCTTATGTTTATGTTTAACACTGACTTGGATGCCAAAATCCTGCCATGATTGCCACAGAATAACAATTTATGTATTTCTGTACCATAAATAATCACACAAAAGCCGTATAGACCTTTTGTACATTAGTAAGAGTCATATGTTGCTACAGTGTATACTTAAGAATGAAAACCAAATGTTCAGAACATCAGTGACCAAAGCAGTTTTGTGTATTTATTGGCAGGGAAAGCTTACATTATATTGTATTTTATTACCAATTCAATACAATTATTCCTTATATTGATCAATGATCAGAAAATTGGATAATTTTATATGATTTTTATGAGAGAGAGAGAGTACATTAGCTGTAAAGCATACGGCACACGACGCACTTGTGTTTTCTATATAGTACGGTTTTGTTACTGAACAGATCGAGGATATCAATTTTGATATACCGGTATTCATCGTGAAGACGATGAGTGGACAGGCACCAGTTTCTTATTTTATAAGATATGGGCCTCCAGAATAAAGGGGAGGAAAATAAAAATAAAACAGTATACAGATTATTACAACTGTATTTGTTACAGTGTGCACTACCCCTGTCAACATCGTTACTGTCACTTAACCGATTAGAAGTCATAAAAGAAATTCCGGCTCTCAAATACTTTCAAAATAATATTCTTGCTCTGATGCATAGAAGTAAAAAAAAAGCTATTATATCCATTGTAATAGTTGAAGAAAATTCTTGACGTAAAAGAAAAAAAAATATACAGGCTCGAAAGAAAATCCCAGCATGCCCCCCCTCCCCCAGTAGTTAAATGGTCGGTCCCTTAAGCATGTTAACATAGGACCAAGCCTTGAATACAAGTACACCAATTGTATAATGTTCAATTTAATTATGAAACAAGGAAACAAGCAAACTTTTAGATCTGAAATGCTTTTCTTGTGCATTGATTGCGAATCAGTTCATAAGAAGAATGTATAAACATTCACGCACGCATGATCACACACCCTCAGACATGACATTGAGTTGTTTAACATCTGGTCTTTTTTTAAAGGAGCAGCATACTTGGAGATAAATATAATTTATACCAGATTTCAGGCAGGCAATCAGTCTATTAATTTATAGTTTAATTTGAAATAATGCAGCAACTATGGTTGACAATGTTGCCCGGTATTGACAAGTTTTCAGTTTGCATGTGCACACACTCACACATATACATATGCAACACACGTGTACAAATCAAGTTGAAAAAACAAAAAAAAAATGTATAAGACATTAAAAATGCAGTAACTGAACACTAGAAAAGTACTAAAGATATGCTCCAAAAGGATCGTCGCCACCACATTTTCTAGCTAGGGTCATTCACATAGCCTCCCTCTCTCTCTCTCTCTCTCTCTCTCTTGTCATGGATACTCAAATTTTGATGGTCCTATATATGTGCTTGATACCCCAAATTCATGTAAAGCTATAGCTCTGATGATGTATATAGAGGCATACATGTCAACATAATCCACTCGTAACAGCTACAGCAGATAAGGTATTATGACCGAAAATTGATGCGCACAAGTCTCGTGCAACAATTGCCCGTGCCCACTAAGGTTTGTATAGCCATATGTTTTTTGTAGTTGAGCAGAGACCTTACAAAAAATGCCAAAAATCAATCAAATTTGTTTCAGTTCAATTTACATGAGACACAAGTCACCCCTTTATGACTTATGGACCCGCCATTTCATTTCATTTTTGGATGATGGGGTGTGGTGTGGCTGAGATTTTTTGAGAAAAGGAAAAAACACATGTCTGGCTCCCAAATAGCTTTTTAAAAAATCTTTCTCTTTGATTATTTAACATTAAAAAGACCCTATTATATCCATTATATTATGATTATTATTTATTTGGGGGGAATGTGGTTGATCCCTTTGTAGAGCATCGTATTCGTAGTCCAAGGGTCGCGGGTTCGATACCTTCCTGGGCCAGCTTTCTCGGTGTGTCCTTGGGAAAGGCACTTGGCTTCCACTTCCTCAGCATGATATAGCCATTAATGTCTTTAAAGTGCCGTTAACACACACACACACACACACACAGCAGCATTTTTTGACAACATTAATGTGTAAGCAACCAGTTGAAATCGCAGTATTTTAAAGAAAATACTTTCAGAGTTATTTTTAAACTCCTAATTCAAACCTTTGGATAGACAACAGTTTGAGTAAGTAAGACATATAAAGAAATGGTGTGAACAGAATAAGCATGAATTACAGAATGCGAAATAAACAGGCACTTATTTATATTTAAAAGAAAAGCAAAAGAAAAGATAAAAAATAATATATAAAAAAAAGGTAATGATAGGGTTCGAACATCTGCAGTCTGTTGTAGTATCACTAAATCTGAAACCGTTTTACCTTTTCACCATCGGTTCGCATACAAGAAATAGTTGCAAATTTACTATATATAAAAGAACAGTGTTACCTGGCGAGGTTCCTTCAAGTAACAAATGTATCCAAAGATTCGATTATCTGCTTTTTGTTCTGTTTTTTTGTGTCTTTTTTAGTAAAAAGAAAGACAACATATTTTATACACATCGTTGCATTGAAAGTAAACTCAAATCGTACAATAATCCTTTATTCAATAAATATTTCTTTGAAACTGCTATAATCAATTGTATTAGTCTGTGTTATAATATGTGCCGGTAGCCTACTGAGTAGGTCTATTTTAAATCTAGTCTTCAGACAATAATTTAAAGCTATGTACTAAAATAATTCATGAAATTTAAACAAATGAACTGTGATACTAATGAATATTGAATTTTTTATGGATTCAGTGCTGATTTCATAACTTTAATGTATGGGTGTGATTCACATTATTATTCATATCCTGATCCTGTTTGCCTGAGTTCCAATATATTTGAAAGCATAGAAGAGTAGAATATAGATAATAAATGCAACTTAATATGATCAAGGTAATGAAAAAATACATGGGGATTTTATTTCTTACCATCATTCCCTTTTTACAGACCATTTTAGTCAAAAATAATATTATCGGTTGCTTCTTTTTTTCTTTTCTTTTATTGCTGTGAACCTCATTCCTCCATGCGCCTCCTGTATTTAGCTGCTCTTGTCCAAATATTTCCATTATGATTTGCGCAAAAAGAATGGCTCAAAACGCAACCAGAAACAGAAATAGAAAAAAATAAAATCTCCCATACAAATAGCAATCAACATTTGAACATCAACTTTGTTTAAAGAAACATAAAATGGCATTTTGTGTGACTATGAAGTAGGCCACTATGGCGAGGTACATATAATTGATGATCTAAGAAACGCATTTTGCCATCATTTTTCTGTTCGTTAGGGATGAGCACAATCAAGAACATGCATACAATTTGCATATGTGTTAGATGGTTACAAAAATGTCTTCAGTCAAAAAACCAAATGTGTTCTTGACTGCACTGCTAGATTTTGAGGACTTTGAAGATGCATAAATATAGCAAAATTCTAGTTTTTGAAGGAACAAATTAACTGTTAATTTCACAATATTTCATTATATCATGTGTATATTTGTTACAGTAGACATATAGTCGATATGGCATAACCGTAACAAATACTCTGACAGACACTTTAATTTATTGCTAATTTGGGGGCCAAAATCAGCCCTAATCAAACCTTGTCCTTTCTTAAAATCATTAAAATACACAGGTATTATTGCATTATTTAGAAAGAGGTTCCATCAACTAAAACTGTTTGTACCACTCCTGACTATTTTGGATCTTAGTATGTCTACATGTGTGAAATAATATTTATTCTTTTATATTCAGAAGATCATGCCAGTATGGAGAGCTAATGCAATTTAAAATCTTGTACATCTTGATTGTCTTATGACTCGGCCTGTTTATATGCAGATCACATGAGTTTGCTTTTGTTACCAGTTCCTCATATCTACTGTTGCTGTATTGATGTACAAATTTGAGTGCTCTGAAATCTAGCATACTGAGTTTCCTACTGTCAGTTTGACCACATAAATGCTATACGGCTGGTAACATTTGACATATACTTGCACAGTATACCCTCTAATGTCACACAATATATTTTGTATTAAGTCACTATGACATACAATTCACATTTAATTAACTTCATATAAACATTTCTGGGATAAAATTCATGTCATTCTTACTGGTCATCATACTGCCATAAAACTTAGTGAATTAATGAATCGATCTTGATAAGTATTCCTCCCAAGTGTGTCACTAAGACCTATATTTTATGCTTAATTTCTTGTTGAAAGTTCACATCTTCCTTGTTAAGAGGATATTCATGTTCTTTTGATTTGTGTGTGTGTGGGGGGGGGGGGGGGGCGGAGGGTCCAGACATTTTAATGTTATATGTGTATGATCTTTTAAAAATCTGGTGGTTTATATATCATTTTAAACTCCTGTATATTTATTTGTGTGCACGTATAAGGCCTTTAAACTGTGGTCAAATGTTCTTTCTTTGTCAAGATCATATCATTGTTTTGATATTTTTTTGGCTTTTGTTTATTGCATACAAATTAGAATAAAAAGTGACTATTTTTGAATCAAATACATAAATACCATAGAGCTAAAGTCTGGTAAATTGGATTAAAATAACAAAATATATTACTAATGAAAATATGTTGATTAATATTCTTCTATTAGGCATATTAAAACTTTGTTGCATCACAGCCAATATAACAAAAATCAGTCTTTGTTTAAAATTATTTTTGTTCTGTTAATTTGGTATTGCCAACTTAAATCGAGATCAGTAGTAAAAAACCATCATTTAGCCTTCTTAGACGACAATTGAGATACATTTTAATAGGTTTTTGAAATGAAATACATGAATACTTTATATATTTGGTGATAACCTAGCACCTAAACAATACAGCTCCTGAAATACAACACTTATTATAGAAACAATCATGTAAGTACCTGTTAAGGACAATAAAGCAGTAAAATCTTGGAAGATTATTAGTTTTGATGTACTTAAGGACAGATATTTGGCTCACTGTTATGGTTAACTAAATCCTCTACACTTTCATGATTATCAATTCCCTGTAGAGTCAATTTTCCAAATGTGCATGGATGAAACATCTTATCACGTATGTGAACTTTTGTACCTCTGGGTCTCTTGTCAGGATGTCCATTTTTTATCCTATATAAACAGGTGGTAACATTTTGTTAGATTAGGACATTAAGCACAAAGTTGTTAACTTTTTAAGATCCTATTTAAATAGAATGTAGCCAGCACTTCTTTATGCAGTAGTATGACTCCATTGTGATAACAGAAGAGGGCATATTGCTTGTTTCTCTCCATCCATTCTAAATCCATTTTAGTCTGATAGCACACAAACTATTAACTTAAAGCAAGGAAATTTTTCATATTGTATACTAGTCAGATTAAGCACGATTAAGAAAAAAAAGAATGAAACCCACCAGAGGAAGCAAATTAAATTTTGTATGCGGATGTGGATGACCTGAGTAGATTTCAATACCATTATAGTAATTTTTCAAATTGTTCGAAATTCTTTTGAAGTTCTTTTGTACAGTAGAGTGTCAGTCCCTTTGAGTGATTCTTGTGTTTTATATAGTAATATGCTGAGTTGTACAGAGAGTAAAAGACCTGGCAATTAGTTTGTAGTTATTTCGTCTTATGCTTATTTGTATAGACAGTAATGGACCTGTCTATTTGACCTACTGTCTACCAAGATGTATATGTTCTTGCTCATTATGCTCATGTGTACAGACCATAATAGACCCTGCAATAGTCTATATTTACTTCTTGTCTTTTTGTTAGCATGATATACTGATTTGTACAGACAGTAATAGACCTTGCAATTGGTCTATATTTGCTTCTTGTCTTTTTCTTAACATGATATACTGATTTGTACAGACCATAATAGACCTTGCAATTGGTCTTTATTTGCTTCTTGTCTTTTTGTTAACATGATATACTGATTTGTACAGACAGTAATAGACCTTGCAATTGGTCTATATTTGCTTCTTGTCTTTTTCTTAACATGATATACTGATTTGTACAGACCATAATAGACCTTGCAATAGTCTATATTTGCTTCTTGTCTTTTTCTTAACATGATATACTGATTTGTACAGACCATAATAGACCTTGCAATTGGTCTATATTTGCTTCTTGTCTTTTTCTTAACATGATATACTGATTTGTACAGACCATAATAGACCTTGCAATTGGTCTATATTTGCTTCTTGTCTTTTTCTTAACATGATATACTGATTTGTACAGACCATAATAGACCTTGCAATTGGTCTTTATTTGCTTCATGTCTTTTTCTTAACATGATGATTTGTACAGACAGTAATAGACCTTGCAGTTGGTCTATGTTTGCTTCTTGTCATTTTGTTAACATGATATACTGATTTGCACAGACCATAATAGACCTTGCAGTTGGTCTATGTTTGCTTCTTGTCATTTTGTTAACATGATATGCTGATTTGTACAGACAGTAATAGACCTTGCAATTAGTCCATATTTGTTTTGTATTTTTGTACCATGATATGTTGATTTGTATGGGGAAAAATATAAATTGCCATTAGTCTATAGTTGTTTTCTCTTATCAATGAATTCTGATTTGTAAAGATAATAATAGACCTTGCAATAGTTTGTATTTGTTTTCTCATGATAGGCCAATTTGTATGGGCAGTAATCTGCTTGTCTGTTTGATTTACTGCCTGCCAAGGAATTTAATATGTTGTTGGTTATTATATTGGCTTGTGTACAAGTAGTGACAGACCTGGTAATTAGTTTGTGTTTGTTTGTTTTTTTTCTCTTATTGTGATATGTTGATTTATGTAGATATTATAGACATGGCAATCAGTCTCACTCTCTGTAGTTGGGTTTTATTTCTTATCGTGATACGCTGTGCAGGCAGTAATAGACCTGGAAATCATTCTTTTTTAAAACTTATTGTGAGATGTTGATGTGTATAAGGTAGTAACAGACTGGTGATCAGTCTGTAGTTGTTTTTTCTTGATGTGTACAAGGCATCAATAGATTGATGATCAGTCTGTAGTTGTTTTTTTGCCATTTTGATATGCTGATGTGTACAAGACAGTAATAGACTAGTGATCAGTATGTAGTTGTTTTTTACTTATCTTGTTATGCAGGTGTATACAGGGCAGCAATAGATTGGTGATCAGTCTGTAGTTGATTTTTCTTATCTTGATAGGCTGATTTATACAAGGTATTAATAGACTGGTGCTCAGTCTGTTGTCATGACATGCTGATGTGCACAAGGCAGTAATAAACTAGTGATCAGTCTGTAGTTCTTTTTTTGCCATTTTGATATGCTGATGTGTACAAGACAGTAATAGACTAGTGATCAGTATGTAGTTGTTTTTTACTTATCTTGATATGCAGATATATACAGGGCAGCAATAGATTGGTGATCAGTCTGTTGTTGATTTTTCTTATCTTGATAGGCTGATTTATACAAGGTATTAATAGACTGGTGCTCAGTCTGTTGTTGTGTTTTTTTTCTTCTTTCTTATCAACAATGCTGATATGTACAAGACAGTAATAGACTGATCAGTCTGTATTATTTTTTTTTTTGATATGCAGATGAGTACAAGGCAGTTTTAGACCGATGATCAGTCTGTGGTTGTTTTTTCTCTTATCTTGATATGCTGATTTGTTTTAAATCATATTATGTTTTCAAGCAATAATAGACCTAGCAATCAATATGTAGTTGTTGTTTTTTTGTGATATACTGATTTATATGGGGTCAGCTAAAGCATTAATTAATGAAAATACAAATATGTTCAAGCATTAATGTCGCTGGTGATCAGTCTGTAGTTGTTTTTTCTTATCGCGATAATTCTGATTTGTTTTGTAATAAACCTGGTGATCAGTCTATAGTTTGTTTTTCTTATTGTGGTATGCTAATTTGTTTTGAACTATATCATAAATCAGCCATGTGCTATAACAACATTTCTTAATGCTGTTTCATGATTTAAGGTTTGTTTGAATGGAATTCATCCAAATATCATTAACTGACTAAAAAAATATTATTATCAAATAAATGTGCTCCTCTAGATGGCATATTTTTACGATTAAACTTTGGTTCTCTGATTCAAAAAGTTTCTAATAAGCAAAGTCAGTCCAGAAATCGCTTTGTACACTAACACCGTCTAGCGACATACAAGAGTAATTTATAAGGAATCCATTGGTGATCAACACACAATCACAATATTTTAAAAATTCTTTGTTCACATGATTTTGTAGAACAACCAGTTTTGTTTGATTCTGCTTTTTTCATTTCATTGCTCAGATCAAAAGAGAATCTGTATCATGAATTTACAGTCATGGTTACAACTTAGTCTTTGTTATCATTTATTTCTATTTGTGATACTGGCTAAACTGTTTAAGGTAGAAATTTTTGTAAACCAGTCATGCACATTAGCTTTGTGTTTTCCAATAAAATGAATAACCTGTGTAGCTTCATGCTGAAAGCTCATTATGTAAAGTCAACCTGATATTCCACCTTCAGTTTATAAAGGAAAAACCTTTGCCATTGTAGCTATGTTATGTTTTTTTATCATGGCATTTTTATGGATTTTCATATTTTTCCAAACCATTTCCAAAATACCTTTGGTAAACAGTGGTTTTGTCAGCCTTGATCCCCAGAATCTGCATACTTTTTTTTCTTCATTGAAATAATATTTATATATCTGCCATAAGGAGGAAAGTATTACATGATGTTTTCCACGGTTCATCCATCTGTCTGTTATCTGACCATTATTCATCTGCCACAGTTTAGTTTCTTCACAATAACTTCAGTTGCCCTCAATCTACAATTGCAAAACATTGTGGAGAGTTTGCACTTGGGGCAAAGAAAAACCCTGTCAATTTCAGGCTCAAAGTTCAAAGGTCAAGGTCATTGTGACTTGAAGAACAAAAATGTTTTTTGCATAATAACTTGAGTTGCCGACTATCTTGTTAAAAAAAATTGTGGAAGATTTTTACATCAAGTAAGGAAGAACCATATCTATCTTAGGGTCAAAAGGTGAAAGTAACTGTGATTTAAAAAAGAAAAATAATTTCTACACAATGACTTGAAATTTCCATTATCTACAGTTTCCAGCCTTTGTGGATAGGTTGCACTTGGGGTAAGAAAGAAGTTTATCGACTTTGTGTTCAAAAGATCAATGTCACTTTTAAATTTTAGAAAATGGATTCTGCACAATAACATTAAGTTCTATACAGACCTGGAATAAACTTTTTGTGATGGTTTGTACATAGGGTAAGGAAGAAGCCCATTGATTTTGGGGTCAAAAGATCAGATGTTAAGATCACTGTGACTAAAAGAGAAAGAATAGTTTCTGCATGACAACTTTAGATCAAGACCAGAGTTTTTTTAGGCTTGCAGTAAAGCTATGGAATAGGCCTATTGAATTTGGATCAAAGGTTAAGATTTTTGTGGCTAAATATAGATTTTAGATTCTGGGGTGAAAAGGTCAGATAACATGGCAAGTCTTATAAAAAATGTATCTTTGTCTGCCAGTGAATTCGTGAGGGGAAAACTTTGTATGATTCCTCATGTAACAATAACTATTACACAAAGTTTGGCAAGTGTCAGTGTCTGCCAGTAAATGTGGGAGGGATGAACCATGTATCATGCAGTATGTAATAATACGCATCATACAGTGTTTGCTAAGTGTCAGTATTTGCCAGTGAACATGGGTGGGACAAACCATGCATGATTTAGCATGTAATAATAATAATTATACCAAGTGTGATAAGTGTCAGTGTTTGCCAGTGAGCATGGGTGGGACAAACCATGCATGATTTAGCATGTAATAATAATAATTATACCAAGTGTGATAAGTGTCAGTGTTTGCCAGTCAACTTGGGTGGGACAAACCATGCATGATTTAGCATGTAATAATAATAATTATACCAAGTGTGATAAGTGTCAGTGTTTGCCAGTCAACTTGGGTGGGACAAACCATGCATGATTTAGCATGTAATAATAATAACTATACCAAGTGTGATAAGTGTCAGTGTTTGCCAGTGAACTTGGGTGGGACAAACCATGCATGATTTAGCATGTAATAATAATAATTATACCAAGTGTGATAAGTGTCAGTGTTTGCCACTGAACATGGGTGGGACAAACCATGCATGATTTAGCATGTAATAATAATAATTATACCAAGTGTGATAAGTGTCAGTGTTTGCCACTGAACATGGGTGGGACAAACCATGCATGATTTAGCATGTAATAATAATAATTATACCAAGTGTGATAAGTGTCGGTGTTTGCCACTGAACATGGGTGGGACAAACCATGCATGATTTAGCATGTAATAATAATAATTATATCAAGTGTGATAAGTGTCGGTGTTTGCCACTGAACATGGGTGGGACAAACCATGCATGATTTAGCATGTAATAATAATAATTATACCAAGTGTGATAAGTGTCGGTGTTTGCCACTGAACATGGGTGGGACAAACCATGCATGATTTAGCATGTAATAATAATAATTATACCAAGTGTGATAAGTGTCAGTGTTTGCCACTGAACATGGGTGGGACAAACCATGCATGATTTAGCATGTAATAATAATAATTATACCAAGTGTGATAAGTTTCAGTGTTTGCCACTGAACATGGGAGGGACAAGCCATGTATGATTCATTGTGTAATAATAAGAATTATGCAAACTTTAATAAGTGTAAATGTTTGCAATGAATTTGGGAGGGACAAATCCTGTATAATTCATCATGTAATAATAATGATTATATATGTACAGTGTTTTCTAAGTTAACATGGGAGTGACAAACCATGTATGATTTATGATGTACTAACAATTAAACAATGTTTGCTATGTGTAAATGTTTGCCAATGAACCTGGGAGGGACACACAATGTATGACTCATGATGTAATAACAATTATACAATATCTGCTATGTGTATATGTTTGGGAGAGACAAACCATGTATGGTTCAACATGCAGTAATATTGATTATTGAATTTACAATGATTGCTAAGTGAACATGCAATCTCTGCCTCAGATTGCTTGAACACTGAACTTGTGTTGATGTTTGCCAATGCATTTTTGACTCGTATGATTCATAATTTTATAATAATGATTATATAATGTTTGCTAAATGATCTTGGGAGGGATAAACCATATATGATTCATAATATTATAATAATGATTATACAGTGTTTGCCAAGTGATCATGGCAGGGACATACCATGTATGATTCATAATTTAATAATAATGATTATACAGTGCGTACTAAGTGACCATGGCAGAAACAAAACATGTACAGTATGATGAGATAATTTGTGTTTCAAACTCTGCTATGTTTTAAACACTGAACACATGCTGATGTTCAAAGTCTTGTAAGTTTAATTAGGGTATATTTAGTAATGTAAATTTTGTATGTTTTAAATTTTTTCTCATTTACTAGTATGTTATATGAAATGTAGAGAGAAAATATTTATCTGTTTGGTTGATTTGGAGCTTAAGCTTCAGTTTTGGAGCTAAGAAAGTTGTGACAGTATTTTGATGAATTCAAAATCAAAACAAATTTAACTCTTCTAATTGTTCTTGGTAGATTTATTAAGTCACACTGTCAACAGAATAGTGATATATACACAACCTTATTTTTTTATTTGTGGACCCCTCTCAGACCTCTAGCTATATAAGCTATGAAGCCTTTAAGGTGACCCCCTATTGTTCCGAAAGTTGTAAAGGTTTTTTTTATATCTGAGTGTGTCCCCCATAGGTTTGTTGTTGTGGGTATTCAAAAAAATCAAATAGAATTGTGCTTCAAAAATTTATTTAAATATATAGTTTTGGAGTAGGGTTTCTCACGTTTTTAATTTTGAATTTTGATGGGGCATACTTGTATAGGTTCCCGTTTCCAGGTTCCCATTCATTCTACCCCTTGGTCTAAAAAAATTCACTATGGAAAGTAGTCCCCTCCTCAGGCATTTAACCTTGTGGCTGGTTTCCTTTCCATATTAATCCCTTTTTCTAGTGATCCTTGCCAGGGATCTCATTTTTGTCCAGTGTTTGCTATGTGTATGGTTGCTATATATGTTTTAGTGATTGCTATAGTTTTGTGTATTTGTTTGGACTGGCAATACTAGGTCAAATATTTTCCCAGTTTTGGCTTATTTATGCTAAAAAAAAAAAGGTAAATTTTAGAAGTGTATATTGAAAAAAAGCAAGCAAAAGTGTCCTTACGAGATAGGGGTACTACTTTTCTAGCATGTGACGTCGATGGGTGGGCATTCTCCTAAATACCATCTCCCCTAATGGGAGTGATTTACCCCCCCCCCCATCTCCATCACAGCGGCTATACTCTGTTTTTCCCGGTCACTTTGTTTTATGGTAGAATTCCATATATTATGATGTTGATAATAATTTTAGAAATGTATATTAAAAGGAAAAAGTGCCTCCATATTTTTAGACTGGTATTTTTGCTTTGTATCTAATAAAAAGTAATAAAAAGCGATAGTTATGTCAGTAAGATATTATATATATATATATATATATAAAATTATTTGTTTTGTCTGCTCGCATGTAGTGCATTATTTCGGGTGTATATTCGCAATTTTTAGTATATTGTATTGTTTTTTCCCCCAATATTCATGTTTTGTTATGTTGTGTTGTCTGTCCTCATTTTCAGAAACTCTGGAGTGGTTCATACTAGCTCACATTGTCTGCTAGTAGCAGAAACACACGTCATCATTAATACTCGGGGCATAACCCCTGAGTTTATATTTTGGTTCTTTTTGGACCTAAATGTTTATGTTAATCTTTGTTAGTGTATTATTTCTTTTAGAGCGCTTTCGTCTCCCCTTACTGGCGGAGAAATCACTGACCGTGAAAAGGGCAGGGCCGACCCGGTCTCGGTTCCTGATCCCCTATTGGGATCGCTCTAACCGTACCATTCCCCCATTCAGTGATCCCTCTGCCTGTACAGGCCAACGAGAACGCTAAAGATTTTTTTATCTCTACTGTATGTTAAGGTTGATTCTTTATATTTAAAATCTTTCCCGTGCCGTGAAAACCATTAGATATTTTGTTTTTGCTTTTTCTTTGTTTATATTTGTGGTCCTTCCTTGGAGATGTTGAGGAGCCTCTCCATCTCGTCAGTTAGGCATGTTAAAATTTTTTAAAGCAAGCCCACATTGGGCCTTAGATATGATACATTTTTGGTATGGTTATCCTTTTCAACATGTGGATGGAGAGGTTCCAGGTTGCCTCAGGCAAACCACCTCGTAGTGGGATGGCCTACTGGTTCCTTTCCCCACAGTGGTTGTACTTAGATTCCCATAAAAAGGAGTCATCACTCATCTTTTAATTCTTGAATTGATGACTTCTTTTGTTCCAAATATTTAGGTTTATTCATATATATTGTTTAAACATGTATATGTTTATTATTTCAAAGAAAAAGCATTTTGGTTCCTTCTTAGGTGATATTAATTGCATGGACTCGGTGAACTACTGTTGTTAATCTTCCACATCGTAGCATTGCATTTATTATAAAGTCCACTGTTTTAGAATATAGAGCATTATTTTCTATTTTATCTGTGTACAATAGCTGTCTATTATTATACATATGCAGGATTTTTATGCTGTTAATTAAGGTGTTTCTTGCTATTTGTAGGACCTTACACTGTAGTTTTACATGTATTTGACTATAAGGTCCATTGTCGCATAAAGGGCATTTGGGCAATTTTGTAATAATGTGTCTGCACCTCCCCCGTCAGCCACATATCGTGTAAGTATTTATCTATAGATTTAGGTTTTATCTCCACCCATTTTTTCCACACTTGATACCAATTCACACTTGGATTATTAAATTGTACTTTAATACGTAGTTTCTTATCGATATCTTTTTTGATTAGAATGTATATTTTGTCATCTTTTTCCTCTTTCCATATTTGTTCTATTTCTCTATATTTAATAATAATGTCTTTAATATATTTCAGTTGTCTTGGTGGTTCTATTAACTTAGTTATTTTGTTGTTTCTATATATGTCTGGTTTGCGTTTCAACAAGTATTCAAACCAGTATATATATAGGGCTGCCCATGCATATTCTTTACTTTCCCTCAAGTGTCTTAATGTATTAATTATGTTAGATGTTTTTAAGTATTGTAGGTGGGGTATATTTAGTCCCCCTTCGTTTTTTGGTTTGTAAAGATACTCTCTTGGAAGGTAGTGTAATTTCCCTTTCCATATGAATTGTATAATTTCTTTGTCTATCTTATCTAGATACTATCTGTTATATCCACAGCATTTATTATACAATATATCTTGCTGTATATGTATGTCTGTGCAACCTGAATTCGTTCCATCATATTCTGTGTCACACAGGACCAGATTTCTAAATTGTTTCAGAGTTTCTCTACTATTTGGTTGTAATTGATTAGTAACGAATTATTCCCATATGTGATTCCTAAAGTTTTGACTTGCTGTTTGATTAGAATGGGTGGTAATCCTGGATGGTTCCCTCTTAAGGTTACCAATCAACAAAATTTCAGTTTTTTCATGATTTATTTGTGAGCCAGAGGCTTTTCCAAAATTATTGAAGTCATTTTCTATTTTTAAATGATTTATCATCGGTAATAAAATTTGTGCAATCATCTGCATGTTGCACCATTTTTAGTTCAGCCTCTAAGTTTAGTATTTTTATACCTTTGATGTTTTTGTTGCTGTTTATTTTCCTACAGAGCACCTCTATTGCTACAAAATACAGTAGCATAGATAGAGAGCAGCCCTGCCTTACCAATCTTTCAATGAGGAACCTCGTTGTTTTTGCCCCATTCACTTGTACACAAAAATTTATATTTGTATAAAAGATTTTAACCCATGTGTTAAATATTTCTCCAAAACCAAACTTTTTTAAAACTCATGCTACGTAGCTATGTTCTAATCTGTTGAACGCTTTTTCTTGGTCAAATAGTATTACAGCTCCTTTATCTCCCCTCATATTTATGTATTCTATGGCAGTTTGGATTGTTAGTATATTATTTTGGATATTTCTGCCTTCTTCCCCACAGCTTTGGTTCTTATTTAGTATTGGGTGCATGCATTTTTTTATTCTATTGGCTAGAATCTTACTTAAAATTTTATAATCAGTGTTTAGTAAGGATATAGGTCTCCAATTTTTGAGATTATCAGAGTCTCCTTATCCTTTATAAATTATTGTGATTATCCCTTCCATCATTCCCTTCGACATTTCTCTATTAAAATATATATTTTTGTAAAGTAATTCCAAAATTGGTATTATTTGTGCCTTAAATGTTTTATAAAAGTGAGTAGTTATTCCATCTGACCCTGGTGATTTTCCTTTATTTAGTTGTTTAATTGCATGCTCTATTTCTTGCATAGTTATATAGCTGTCACAGTTTTCTTTGTCTCCTTTTTCAATCTGTGTAAAATTTATTTCATTGCAGTATCGTTCTGTTTCCATTTGGTCAGTTTTTTGGGTAGGATAAAGATTTTTGTAGTATGGTCTGATTTCTCTTAGTATATCTTTTTTTTCTGTATATGATGTGTCATCTTTTCTCAATGATTCCATAGTCCTTTCCTTTCCTTTTCTTTGCTCTTCCCTTGTGTACATGCCCCTAGCTTTTGTATATAGTTCACTGTATTTTCCTGCCCTTATCTCCAGGCCTTTTACCTTGTATTTCTTCAATTTATTGTATTTAGTCCTAGCTATTTCTTTATCATGCGTGTTAATGGAGTCATTTGTTATTGTTTTCATTAGTTCATGTTCCATCGCTTCTCTTTCTTCTTTTCTTTTTGTGCAAAAATATTTTGTATAATTTTTTATACTAGCTTTCAATTTTTCCCATTCTTTGATTATATCATACATTTCATTATTTATGAAATTGCATAGTTTTCCTTGTATATTTCTGATATATTCCTCATCCGTTAATATTGCATTATTTAATTTCCATATGCCTTGACCCCATTTTTTTGGTTTATTATATTTATGTTTATGTTAACTGCTGTATGATCAACGATATTCGATGTTATAATACTACATTCCTTCACTCTATCTTTCGCTGTTTCTGATATGTAATATCTATCTATCCTGCTTCCCTGATTGTTTCCATATTAAGTTGATTATTCTATATGCATATGTGATTTTGTTGTTATTTAGAAAATTCTCTATAGGCAGTCTTAACAGTTTTTCTTTTTCGGATAGTCCGGTGCTCCTATCCACATCTGATTCTACCCAGTTAAAATCTCCTGCTACTATTACTCTTTCCATTGAATAATTTTGTGTATATTTCAAAAGGTTTTCCATGAAATGTATTGTTTTTGCATTATACTTTGCCAGCACATATACATTTACTAGGTGCCAACCATTTATTTTTAAGTGTATCAGTCTCCCTTTGAAGGATTCTTCTGTTTCTAACCTTTCCAAAGGCTTTGTTTTGTTTTTTATTTGTGGTCAGATCCTAGTCCTTCCCAGCATATATGGCTAGTTAGAGCATTGGAAACTAGTTTAAATTGCCAAAAGGTTGAAAATATGCTCATCTTAATCTGATATTAAAATTTTTCAAAGGAAGTTATTTTTGTTTTTTGAGTGAGGTTTCTCTTTTTGTTTTTCCTATATTTTCCAAGTTTTCTTGTTTTAGGGGTCCAGGTTCGTACTCACCTCCCTTCAGGTATTGACTGTTGGTCGGGTTTCCGATCCTTTCTTCCCTAAGCGAGTTTTTGAGCAATTCGACCTTTGCCCAAAAGGTCTTTTAAATTTCTCTATTTTCCTTGTCCCTTGTATTTCAGTGTATGTTTTGTTGTTTTGTTTCATGTTATTGTTCTGGGACAGGCCCTGTATAGGTAAAATTTCGGTTTTTAGTTTTGTTACATCTACGAGTTTGTTTTCTTGTTTTTGCGTGCATGTTTGCTTATCATTCTCTCTCATCTCTTTTACTGTTAGTATACATTTTACTATTTTATTATATGTTATGATTTCATTTTTAGATTTTAGTTGTATTTGATAGTCTTTCTAGTCCCTCCATCCAGCACTCCCCATTTGGTTTAAAATCTAGGCAATAGTTATGTTATTTTTTTCTTCTTTGAAATCAAGAAGTATCATTTATATGAAATTTTTTAAAAAGACAATGTACCTTTGCACTCATTAAAATTCCATGTTATTGTTTGTAATATATATAATTTTAATACAAAGTCAAAAAATTAAATACTTTAAGTGTAAATAAAACATGGTTTGTCAAAAATTCTTATTGATAATAGTATACAAATTGTGTTGGTAAGGAAAGAATAACTAAAACAAGAACACAAGATTCTTGGTGGTGTTACTGTTTCAAGGGAAGTAAATGAATTTGATCTCACATTAAGGAACTGAAAATCCATTAATTGTAGATTGGCTTTTTTGACAAGTTATTAGAAGGTGAATTGTTAAACCAGTTCTATCAAGCAGATGTCATTTTAAGATGCCCATCCACTCATATTGGTCATCTCCCACCAAAAGCCATGTTAAGCACATATCCAATGTATGATTTGTTCACTGTCAGTTTCCAGTACCAATGTAGTAACATCCAGTGACCTCATTTGATTACTCCTCACTAAGAAAGTTACATCTGGAAAAATGTATGCCTGGACCTGGCACCACTAAATTTCTGAAAATGTCTCCTCTAATTAAGATTTTACATTATCTTGTTTATACTTAAGACCATGTTTGGATTTTTCATCGGTATAGAAAGGATTAAAATTAGGTCAAAAGTTTCTCTGTTGTACACCTATTGTTTTTTCAGAAAGTTACATCTGGAAAAATTTATGCCTGGCACTGGTTTCTTAAAATTTGAGAAAAAAATCTCAAAATTGAGATTTGACATTATCTTCTTTATACTTCAGACAATGTTTGGATTTTTTACCAATGGTAGAAAGGATTAATATTAGGTCAAAAGTTTCTCAGTCGTACACCTAGTTTTTTCTTCTTGAAAATAAAATGAGGCATTTCTCAAAATTGATCTATCTTGTGTCCAAAATTTATCAAACCTAATCCAACCCAGTAATAAGAAATATAATCCAAAATCTGAGTTTGAAGACACAATTTTTGATGTTAAGTAAAACTAGTGGCTGATAAATCTAGATCAATCCAAATATAAAATGGGTTAATCTGCTAAATGTTTGTGTGCATTTGTATTTGTGCATGTGATTTGATTTCTTTATATTTGTAATAAAGTGTTGAATAAACATGGTATGTTTACTCATAAGTTTCTCTTTATTTATATTTTGTAGATTGTTTATGAAGCATTCAAGTTATAACAACAATATACTTTTTCCCAATCCACAGAGTCCTCATGCCTGCCTGTCTATCTATATCCCCTTCCCTTTATGTCAACTGGACTATTATATTACCATAGTTTCTGAATGTTGATTAGCTAAATATACACAAGCTGGTATTATTGTCTCGCCTGCTTTAACAAAAACTTTAGTGAATACAGTGCTAGTGACTTCAACTTTAAGGTTCTGTGTTAAAGAATTTTTATTACTGTTTTCATAAGTCGGGTGTTGTGGGGTAAATCATGACATGGTTCTCACCTTGTTCTATGAAACTCTTTCCAAGATGAAGGGAACTGTTGATGTTTAGACAGTTATTGAAGATTTTTAAGAATGAGTCTCTTGTAATTAATGTCAATATTACAGAAGAAGCAAATAACAAAATAGATATGGAGATCACAAAAATAATTTCAATTTTGCATATATGCTCTGTTGTCCTACAAAGAATACAATATAGTAATTTGATCCCATACTGAGAGGAATGGTAGTAAACCAACTGCAAGAGGATTTTTTCCACATTTACTTTAAAGTAATGATCAGCATCATAATACAACAAATTGGCTAATTCTTCATTATTCTGTATCATAGTGTGATAAATTTCTAACTCTTTACTGAAGTAATGATCGGTATCATAATGTAACATCCTATATCATAATGTGAAAAATTGGCTTGCACTTCTATAAAGTAATGATCGGTATCATAATGTAACAAATTGCTTAACTCTTCATTAAAGTCCTAATCTGTATCATAATATAACAAATTGTTTAACTCGTCATTAAAGTCCTAATCGGTATCATAATATAACAAACTGCCTAACTCTTCATTAAAGTCATAATCTGTATCATAATGTAACAAATTGCCTAACTCTTCATTAAAGTCATAATCTGTATCATAATATAGCAAATTGCCTTGCTCTTCATTAAAGTACCCTGTATAGGTTGTACAATAGATATACCAATCAAAAAAAAAAAAATTGCAACATTTTTACAACAATGTAACAATTGTCATATATGCTGTCAAAGCTGTTTTAACATTACACTACAAAACTAAACAATAAATGTTCAATACATATGAATTGGTATTTCTCAAGTTTTATTTTCCATCTAAAGCTGCATGCTAAGTTTTAGTGATGATGCTTCTGTTTTGATCGTTTGTGTTCCTGGGTGAGTGGAATTACCCAACTGGTCAATATTACTGGGAGGAAAATCCAACCACAAATGAAATCTTTAATAAAACTGGCCTGTTTTCTCTTTTCAGTACTTTTTCACATATTTTTAAAAGTGAAGACTTTATTATTGTGCACACACATCATATTAGGCATAGGTTTAACTGTCCTCAAAATATGACTGATGTTTCTGCAGTCCTGCTAGCCACATGTTACTTTTGGAATTGATGCTTCCAAATGACAACAGAGAAGCAAGTGATAGAATACTGCTTTTCCAGTTGTACCAGTCTGTACAGAATACTGCTTTTCCAGTTGTACTATGGTCTGTACAGAAGACTGCTTTTCCAGTTGTACCAGTCTGTACAGAATACTGCTTTTCCAGTTGTACCAGTCTGTACAGAATACTGCTTTTCCAGTTGTATCATATTAGAGAAGTTTCACTATATATGGAGAAATGTCATCTCAGATTAAAGTAAGTCCAATAAGCATTAGAAGATTATCCTGTTTGCAATGTTTTAATTTAAATCTGTTTACATTATAGTTATCATTCAGTGCAGTAGATTGTAGGCATGACAAGAAAAATAAGTACTTCCATAAAATAAATAATTCTTACCAATTAGACCAATTTTTCTCTCTAATGAAGATATCTGACAATTTGATTAGGTGAAGAAATAATCCTGACCAATCAGACTGATTGATTTTTAACATAAATAGACAATAAATATGGAATGTAACTGGATGATATCATCTTCAAATCTAAAAAATGTAACTGGCAGATCTTAAAGTAAATTAAGAAAAAAAAAATATTTAGACTTTAGTGCAATTCTAACAAATCAGTCTGAAATATTCTGAATTTGTGAATGAAGATAAACATAAAATCCCGAGGTAAGGCCAGACTAGGCAGATGTAGATTTATGGGTTTTTCTTATTCCTACCGTCAATACCTGTGTATAATCCAGGTCCAAATGCAAGCAACATAGACCCTGATCTGCTGTCTCATAATGCGCCAGCAGATCAGGGTCAATGTTGTTTGTTCTACTGATTAGTCCTTACAAACTGCATAGACCCAGATCTGCCGGCGCATTATGTGACGGCAGATCTGGGTCTATGCAGTTTGCAGTTAATATGGGATTATACATGAGTATATATGGTAATTTAATATTAACATCCTGTACCACATAAAATATATATACAGGGAAAGACTAGGCCTAATTATAAAATAAATAATACAGCTATACATATACAGAGTTCAAAGTTTCTATATGGATGTTCATCATTGCTTTAAAGTTATATGAAAAAGGTAATGTGTAAAACGACATTGATTTTCACATACCATTAGGATTTACTCTTATATTTAAAAAAATAGCAAACAAGTAGCTTAAGCACTCAAAAGGTAAAACAGAAAGCAATACATGACACAAATTCTTCATTTTATCAGCAACTGTTCATAGCTTATGAAATAAAAAGTATCTGAAACTCTGCAATTTAAATAAATATGCATAAAGAATATGACTTGTTTCATTGTATATGTAGGAATGGTGTCTGTGGTTGAGATAACATAATTTTTATTGATGATGGATATCAAAGAATATATTGTCAAACACCCCACAATATCCACTATTTTGATAAATTACTGTGAAAGGTTCATCATTTAGAACATACTGATACTAATAACAACTATTCCTAACAAAATGCAATGTTTTATCTGATTGGCTACTAAACATTAGTGAACCAGGAATTCCAAAGGTCACCACAGTGATCTCCCCAGAAATTTTCAATAGCATCGGGGTAAGCGCGTTAGGGTCACAAAATGTTTTAAAAAGCATGCATTAACGTCATAAAAGTGAAACAATCAATGAAATAAAAAAGATTCTTTTCTGTTGGGAGGTGGAGCTAAAGTCTGTTTTTTTTTTTTTGTTGCTTTATCTGGTTCTGTTTCTGACTGTGCTGGGTATTTTGCTACAATTTGTAGGTCTGCTCCATCGCTTGTTTTTATGTCCAATCTAGTGAACAAAGTTACTTGTTTTGGAGTTTTAGATCTGTTCTTTGGTGTTTCCATTTCGATGGAGTTTTCTATCCTTATTTCCGGTGTAGTTGGTGTACTGTTTCCCTGTTCTAAAGTTTGAGGCTTTGGTGTCGTTTCCATTCTAGGGTAATTTTCATTTGGTACTTGGTCAACATGGGGCTAGCCGGGCGCAGGGTAATTTTACGTTTTATGGAAGGTGGTGTGTTCATTTTTCCCAAGAATTTTTAATGTAACATGTGTAACTGCTTTGGCTGGTAGTGAAAATGACTGAAATATATATAATACACTACCAGCAGACTCCATCGTCGCTGGCCAATCACGTGACTATGTGCGGATGAAACCCGCACCAAAGGTCGCATACCGGCAGTCGCGCAAGCCAGGTACAAAAGATAATGGTTAAGTGAGTGAGTAATTATCTTGGATTATCTTAATAAAATACCCCAGAAGAGGTAATAACAGGTGTCATTTGAGTAATAGGGCTTTGAATTAGGTGACAGGATGTTTGTTTAACAGATTAATGTTATAAGGGTAGTAGGAAACATCAAAGCGTAGCGGCACAAGAGCATAACGTAGCGGCAGGTTCTAAAGCATCAGGGGTTATCGGAGTCTGAAACAATAGCGTAGTGGGCCCGCTACGGTAAAAGGCCCTGGGGGGATCAATGCATCAGAACGTGAACTTTACTGGTGCCTGTTATATCTCCGTATTGTCTTAGGTCTTAGTTTTCATCAGATTGTTGGTAACTGCAACATTGAAATGTTCCTCCACATTAAAAGTCAGTGTACACTGTAAATAAGTAAAATAGGTTTAAGGGATTGTTCCAAGTCTTCTAGTGTTGGAATACATGTACACAGAAAATATTCTCTGAAATGTATAGACATCTTTCTACAAGAAGACATACCATATATACTCACTTATAAGTCAAGTCCAACTGCAAACTGCACAGACCCAGATCTGCTGTTGCATAATGAGCCAGCAGATATGGGTTTATGTTATTTGTTAGGAGTAATCAGTATTATGTGAAGGCAGATCTGGGTCTATGTTGTTTGCATTTGGACTCTGCTTATGGGTATGTATATCTGGTATTTTCATCTGATCAGGTTTTCATATAATAAAATGTCCCTGATCGTAAGGCATGTGATGTTTGAGATTAATAATGAGCATAGCTTGTTGTACACACACATTTTAAATTCATGATTCTACAGAGGAAGCGTAAGCCACAGTGTAATTTGATAAATTATGTTTTTAAAGATATCTGATATAGTACTTTAAGCATCAACAAACTGCAATAGAAGCCCAAAAGGGTTTGAAGCACATTTCCAATAATGAAAGAAATATAAATGCACAGAATGTAAATAAACCAGTTGACATGAGGTCAAAGGCTACTTTCAGAGGTCAAAGTTCATTATCATCACCACTGTATGATAGGTTCCAATGCTTGTCCTAAGTTCTCAATGATTGATGCCTGAAAGTATAAAAGTAATTTTTTTAAAAATTAGATCACATATCACATGACTATTGTTATTTTGTTCAATAAAACTACATATTGTATTTTTACCATATTACATACATTGATAATAAAATCTAACGATATTACACATAATGATATAATGTCATGTCAGCATCCAAAGGCATAATCATATATCAAAACATTTGAATCTGGTTTCACTGCGAAATAAATCTATATTCTTTACATTTTTTATAATAAACATAATGATATTATATTTAATAAATACAACCTAATATTTGACAAATCCTTGTTGAATAGCTATCCCCACATCAAGGTTATTACATAAAAGAGTATGGGAAATATTACACTGTCACTAATTGACTATAAAATAATAACTGAATGAGTATTTACAAAGTCATAAAATTTACAGATTCAAAGTCATAAACTACTCGTACCAGATACACAAAGAAAAGTATATGTTCCTAATTGAATTGTCACAGTATGTCACAATTATTGAGCTGACATTGTTTTTCCGCAGCAGAAAACCTGCATGGACAATTTATTGCAGGTTGTTATCTTTAAGGATTTCCCAAGATCTCATATACTTATTTTCGGCTTTATCACTTTTCTTTCTTCACAGAATTGTTACTGTGATTGTTAAAATTGTATACAAATTTTGTCTTTTTCATTATTTAAGAGACAAAAGTCATAACAAGTGTCATTGTATGTCCCATCTCTTCCAGAGTTTATACCACTATAAGACTCAATAGCGAAAACTGCACAGTTATGTCATATTGATGACATTATAATGTAATAATAACATTATTTGAAGCTGCACAGTAAGTGTTGATTTTATAAAAAGCAGACTACTTTAAGTGATGTGTATTTCAGACTGATTTAACTTAGCAGATGTTTATCATTAGTTTTCCAAAGTCCATTTTAGACTGTGTAAGTTAGCAGATGATTATCAGTAGTTTCCTAAAGTCCAATCCATAATTTTAGCCACCTGTCTGGTGTTTGCCATTCTAGCACCGACAGAGGGTTTAACATCAACAGTTTTGAAGAACTTTCAAAGTAAATGTGTGACCATTTATTGCAATATCACTGGTCCTGATATCACCCATCTGTCCCCCTATCTATAGTAACAGAAGTTCGAACAAATTAGTTGATGATCCCACCACCCGCAACCCCTTTCTAAAGCAACAGTAGTTTTGGGCCCCCACTGGTTCTTGGCACCCCCCACCTCCCAGCAGTTGTGGTGGTTGCTTGGAAGTTGCCAGACCACTGCAAATAACTAATACATAATTCCTAAGTATATTATTTTATGCTATAAAATGTTCTGATTGACAGTATATTTCTGATTGACAGTATATTTCTGATTGACAGTATATTTCTGCATAAATTCAAGCAATCAAATGAATAATATTTGTTGGGATACTGTAAATAGAAACATAAGATTTTAAATGAACACAGTTTGGTTAGAAAAGGTCTTTGAATGTAGAAATATATTACAGAAAGATACATGACACTTTTTAATTTTCTTTAGCAAAACATTTACTACTACTACTAATATTATTATTATAATAACAGTAAATCTTTGCTGAAAGAGACTGACATATTTGGTTTCTCTTTGTGATGTTCTATTTTTAACATATATGACTGAGCATGAAGAGTGTTATTAAGTTGAATGAGAAAGGAATGAAGATGTCTGGAGAAAAAGTTTTTTTTTTTACAGTTTAGGAACAGGATTTGTTATAATTACCCATATTATTACTGAAACATTGACTATCCCGGTAAATGTTATTTTTTTAAAACATGTAGTGCATTAAAACAGAATATACATTTTTGTATCATTGCATACATTAACAAGTGTTGCACCTTCATTGAGATGTCAGAGGGACAGTTTATGTATCTTAGTCACCCCATAATGATCAAGATATGGATTTGTTACATTTAGGGGGACACTGGCACTTTGGGGTGGGAGAATGTCCCTTGGGCTTGCTCAGCATCCAGCACTGAGTAACTATCATTGATGATCTGGGTACCATTTCACAATAACATTTTGGGGGACACTAGCATTTTGGGGCAGGCGAATGTTCCTTTAGGCTTGCTCAATGTCCAGCACTGAGTAACTATCATTGATGATCTGGGTACCATTTCACAATAACAAAGTGAATGAAAATTATACTTATTCAACTTGTGTTTGTAATTTACATGTGGTTAATAATGGATTCTACATCGAGACTTGCATGTCATTGTACATTACATTATTGTCTGTATAAAGACATGTTTTCTATACATTACAGTTTTTATATTCCTTTGTTTCCCATATGAAATCAAATAAAGACATGTTTTCTATGCATTACAGTTTTTATATTCCTTTGTTTCCCATATGAAATCAAAAAAAGACATGTTTTCTATACATTACAGTTGTTATATTCCTTTGTTTCCCATATGAAATCAAATAAAGACATGTTTTCAATACATTACGGTTTTTATATTCCTTTGTTTCCCATATGAAATCAAATAAAGACATGTTTTCTATGCATTACGGTTTTTATATTCCTTTGTTTCCCGTATGAAATCATACACCTGTATCAAAGGCGTACTACAGGCATATTCTACAGCTCAAATATGGGTGCTCTATAGTTTGTTTAGAACATGAGAAATAAGCATAGTACTAGAGCATCTCTGGCATAATACTAGCATACGGCATACACAGGCGTATTCCACAGCTCAAATACGGGTGCTCTACAGTTTCTCTACAACATGAGAAACAAGCGTAGTACTAGCATATCTCTCACGTAATACTTGTGTACTTCAGGCATACACTGAGGTGAATTATGTAAATAAGTATGCCTGTATTCAAACAATAGATACATTTCATAAGGTAGCATCAATGAATACAAGATGTATTACAGGCGTAAACGAAACCCTGAGTACAGACGTAAAACACAAGCGTAAACCAGACAGTTGTCAACCAAATCCTGACTACAGGCGTATTTTACGCATTTGAAATACAAGCATAATACTGGCATATTTTTCATAGAAAAGGTTGGTCAGTGCAAGAACAGTCATATGGTGGTAACAGGCGTATTTGTAGCAAGCATGAGATGTGTCATTTGTAAAAATGTATACCTGGCTATTTTACTAGCGGACCAATGAGCACAGATGATCAAGATGAATAGTCCAATAATTTTAATAAAAATAATTCAAATTGTGTGGGTAAAATTTCTCTTAGCTAAAATCTTTTTAAAAAAGGTCATAGTGGCTCAAATTCTGAAACATTAATTATTAAGTCTATGTGGCTGAGGTTTTCAACTGTTTAAGCATCATCAGATGTAATGTGCAAAAACAAATTTAACACTCAGAACCTCATAACACATAATCCTTCAGCATCGCATGCTTTAGTATAATATTGTCTGCGCTATTTTAAAGTATCGGTAGGAACCTACCGTGCCCATAAATCTTCGCTTATAATTAATGTGTGCCAGTAAATGGTCACCTTCCCTATTGCACAGTTACATACCATGAATTCCTATAAATAACGTATACAGACATATTTGTTACCAACTCTTTTGCATGGATGAACAGAAATGGATTAAGTGATCACTTCAAAGAATGTAGAGGAAGTTTGTTCCAAAACAATTTTAGATCGATACTAATACAACACAATATACAGTCTTGATAAATAAAGCTTTATTATACTGTATCAGTGTTATAACAGCTTTATTATACTGTATCAGTGTTATTGTGTTGTTATAACAGCTTTATTATACTGTATCAGTGTTATTGTGTTGTTATAACAGCTTTATTATACTGTATCAGTGTTATTGTGTTGGTATAACAGCTTTATTATACTGTATTAGTGTTATAACAGCTTTATTATACTGTATTAGTGTTATAACAGCTTTATTATACTGTATTAGTGTTATTGTGTTGTTATAACAGCTTTATTATACTGTATCAGTGTTATTGTGTTGTTATAACAGCTTTATTATACTGTATCAGTGTTATTGTGTTGTTATAACAGCTTTATTATACTGTATTAGTGTTATAACAGCTTTATTATACTGTATCAGTGTTATTGTGTTGTTATAACAGCTTTATTATACTGTATCAGTGTTATTGTGTTGTTATAACAGCTTTATTATACTGCATTAGTATTATTGTGTTGTTATAACAGCTTTAACTTGTATTAAATCTCTACATTTGACAAAAAAAGACCCTACATAAACAGATACAACAAGCAAAATATGCCTCAGGCCAAAATACCTTTTTGCTTCCTTTGTGTACATGTACATATATTACATAAAACATGCAGTCATAATTGAACCTTGAAATATATGCCTTGATTGATTTTGGATTATCTGTCACTTAATTTATGTATGTTTCTTCCATATTTCTACACAGTTAATAATTAACAGTCTCCATATATAGTAAATAATTTATTTTGCAAAAATGTAAAACAATGAATAGAGTAATAACTGGCTTCAAATTCAGAAAAAAATCAAATGTTCAATGAGAATTCTCTTGGTAGAATCTGTCATTCAGAATACATCCACATTCCTTGTTTTTTTTCCATTACGAATAAAGATATTTTATTGTGATTCTGTGCTCATCAAGTTTTTTCTACACTTTCTCCTTGCATAGCTCACAATTTAAGTGACAACTTCATTAAAATCCAGTGATTGAAGGATTGGGCAGTCCACACTTGACACACCATGCATTCACATATTCTGAAATAAAGATACATTTAGTAAGAAATGAAGTTATTTCATTTAATGAAGAAAGTAAGAGTAATCATTTTAAATTCATTTCATTTCAATTTTACAGGGCATACAGTATCAAAATTGAGAAAGATATACCGGTAGTCCTTTTTCTGTACATCAATTCTGATAAATGTCTTAAAAACAAATTGGGTGGGGGAGGTTGGTGTTTTTATTGCACAGCAATACTTTAAGGTTAGTTGTGCCAAAGGAATGGAGAGTGACTTGAACAAGGACATTATCAGTGTAAAACCGATTGGGGTTGATCCAGTGATGTGATTCAAACCCTTAAACTTTTAATCACGAGTCCAGCAACTTTAAACCATGGAGCCACCATGGCTCACAGAAAGTTAAATAATTAATTATATAAATCAATTTATCGCTTTGAATATTATTGATATATACAGAGAAAGTAGATATTATTATAATATCAATTTCATTTATTAAGTATATTTGCTGCCAAATTTAATTCGCAACATATATAATATATACTTGTAATAAAAACAAAACAATTTATAGAAATTAGAACTAGAAAAAGAAATTTAGATATACCGGTGTTGTTGATGCTCATTAGTTACATATCTTACCTGTACCTGCTGATATGCTTGTTTTGTCTAAGGGAGACCTTGCATCTACTTTCAATTTTAATTTCCAAGTTTGTCCGGGGGTGGGTGGGGGAAGGGCCATTTTCTTGTCTGTAAAGATTAAAGGCAAAAACTTTCTCACGAGGGCATGCCCTGGCCAGCTGGCATTCTTAAGCATGAATCAGGGTGCAATAATGCCTCCTTTTTATGCTAAAACTCAGTTTTGAATTCTGAAAAATTCCAAAGAATGGTATGAAAATAAGTTAAAATTCTGTAAAAGGTAAAAGTGGCAAACATTTTGGATATTTTTGACAAAACTTGCAGCATATAATACAGACTGTTGCTGTAACCCCTGCACATGGTTTAAATGTGGGACCAGTGATGCATTATTTGATTTATGGGGTTCTCTTTCTAAAAAGTATTTGGTTTGTTTTAATGACTGATTTCATAAGTAATCCACGTACAAACTTATATACACACTTAAACAAGATGCCCAAACCTCCAGCCCCACAAAACAAAACAACAATGTTGACATGAATGACTTCTATTGTTTAATTCGCACTTTTTAGTCATGTAGCCTAGATATTTATCGCAAATGAGGTAAAGCTAATAGGAATAGTAGAACATAGTAGTATCTTCTAGAGTTCCCATTTAGCAGCATAACAGTTTCATTAGAACACTTGGGCAGAGCCTAAATTGTACGTTGCCCCAAGTGTGATAAACGTTTGCAGTTTCCAGCATGTCCTTGTAGTGAATCATCAATCTCTTCTCTCTACAACAAACATAGCTGAGAATGTTTGATCAGAAGCAAGGAGTTGTTCCAGTTTATTTCTAATTACACACTACTTTGTTGTATATGTTAACTCTAGCATCATTCAATTTGATCATTACACAAATGGTCGAGAGCGATCCCATGGCAGGTGTACCTAAACTGATTCACGAAAGAAAGTCACGGGGAAAAAAAGTCACAGGAAAAAGAAGTAATAAGAAAAAAGTCTGGGAAAAAAGTCACAGGAAAAAGTCCAAAATTATTAAGCATATAATTATTCTAATTTTTATTTATTATTTATTTTTTGTAAGTTTTTTTATTATTTATTTATTGTAAGTTAAGTTAAAATTATTTTGTTTTATATATATAATTTAGTAGCATTATTATAAAAGCTATTTTACAAAGTATAAAAAAGCTGAAATAAACTTGCTTTATCATTAATCAACATGCTTAAATTAATAAGAATAAGTATAATAAAAACATGTAAAACAAAAGGTGTTCAAGGCTGGACAAATCAACAATGCTATATTTTCTGCAAGTTTTCTATTCTGCGATCTCGCCACATTACTATATCAGCACCCTTTTTAAAACTTTTGTACGTATCGCATGCTTCTATTACATAAATGCCCACAATTTCATTCATTTATAGATCCTTTATTATTAAGTTCTGTACGGTATTGTTTTTTTTTGTTTTTTTTACCTCATCTAAACTTAATTGTGACCTTTTGGTCTGTGCCTTTTTTCCTGTGAACTTTTTACCAGGTAAAAGTGTGACGTTTTATACGTGACGTTTTTTTTTCCAGTGACTTTCTTTCCGTTTCCCACTTAACATATTCAAACGCTATCAAAGTTTATAAATGCCCTCAGATCCTATGTAGCATCGCAGTCTTTCATACAGTACCCTACACGAGTAAGAGTTAGTCTGAAACCTTCAAGTTTTTCACTTATCATGTCAAATTGTTTTATTGGCTAACGATACCTTAAACTCATCATTACTTTCTACAACATCCCTGAGTTTAACATCAAGAGGTGATAACCCTATTCTAGTTTTGTGAAAACACTCTTTTATCTTGAAATTAATTCGGAATCTTTCTTTTAATCGGTTTTAGAATTGTACAGCCTTCGTTGCCAATAATGTCAACATCAGCAAACTCGTTGTAAATCATAACATTGTCACAAAATATATCTGAAATCGGATATAATTAAGCATCTGATATGATACTTGTTTACGTTTATATCTGAAACATCGCACAAACGAGACTGACAAACGAGATCTTTAAAACGTATGTTGCAAAAGATCTAGAACAAAGTGTTAGAAGAAATGGAAGAGGACCACGAACAAATGAATGATGATATGAAAGCTAAGCCAATAGAAGAAGAAAAAGATGAAAAAAGCAAATATTTTGTTTGGAACACTGCATATATAAAGCCTTAGGTTGATTGTTGGTATCTGTTATATCATTTACAAACTGGAGACATTACCAAAATCAGTACAAAATGCAGTTGCAAAACAAGAAAGCAAAACGGAAGGGCCTACAACATGCAAAACAACTTTATATCATAGTAACTATCACATTCCTTGAAATATTGCAGTTTGCTTTTTTTGAGACTAAGATATTTTGTGCTTTAATAAATGTATGAGTAAAGAAAATAATAAACATCATTTATACCACGTATCGTTAGAAGAAGCTTTAATAGTAAATAGCGTGCTACTTGAAAAACTATTCGGTTAAGGATAGGTCCACCACCTAAAATCTTTGCTGAGGAGATTCTTAAATTGATTGTACCCATCGCTATATCAGCTATCACGATAGACTACTTTAATTGTGCAGGGTTCGCTTCCAAATAAAATAGTTCCCTAAACATTTATTCTCGTGCCTATTCAGTGCCCTTTTGTATATGTAGCCTTTTTCGCAATACTTTCAAAGTCTAATTTTTTCAGAAAGTCCTTAATATATTGCATTTCTTTCAGCATTTTGCACAAACTATAAATTATTTTACAGTTTGATTGCGAAGGGGATGTCGCTATAATACCGACTCAATCAATTTGCTATTTGTTCAAATTTGTGAAGATGGTGTACTTTGCGCAACCGATTGAGTAAATCCATTTTTTTTTTTTTGTAGTTGCAACTTTTAGTCTACACTATTTAAAACAGTAAATTACCACCTAGCTAAAACAAAATCTTTTTCAATAGAAATTTGGTCAAAATCGATAATATTGCCCATTCTCCTGAGTAAAAACTATCTCCGAAATAAATATTTAAAATAAATTTAAAAAATATACTCACTAGTTACATTTTGTGCAACTTTTGTATAGCTTTATACTCTTTTTGTCTTTACCAAAATAGCACGAAATGAATACTGAATCAGTTTTCTCAAACTTTTGAAAACAGAAAAGAATGAGCAAGAAAATGAGTTGCTGCAACAATACATAGATCATTCGAATGAATTTGCTTTTTTTTAAAACACAATTTCAAAACATTTTTATGGTTTGTACTTCATTTATTAATTTTCTCTCCTCTCCACAATTGTATCATCTTTATCTCTCTAGCAACAAAATAAGCTGCAGCATCCCGATGAGTTTTTATAATTTTCTCCTCTGGTCTAGTAGTTTGGATGTTTAATTTAACTATGGTTTCACTAAATAATGACGTAGACGACTGACAAACTCAGCAGAGATCTCATCAATATCAATCTTTCAATACAATTTGGCTGAAATTTAAAAAAAATCGATGGAGTTACTATGTGGAAACAAAAATAGGGTGGGTTTGACAATAAAGAGTTACAGCTCAGCTAAAAGATGACGCAGAATACTGACAATCAAACTTAGCCATGGTCTTGTGACCACTGCGCTAAATAATGATGCAGAAAGCTGACAATCAAACTCACCCAGGGTCTCATCAATATCAAGCTGCATATTAATTTTGGTTGGAATGCAATAATAATTAAGGTAGTTATTGTGCGGAAATAAAAATGGGTGTGTCTGACAATCAGATGCTGTAACTCAGCTAAACAATGACGCAAAATGGTCACAATTGAACTCGGGTAAGGCCTCATCAATATCAAGCATCATAACAAATTAGGTTGAAATCCAATAATGGATGTTTTGTGCAGAAACGAAAGTGGGTGGGTCTCACATTCAGGTGCTATAAAGCTGCTAAACGAATAGTGTAGACGATAGAAGGCTGACAATCAAACTCAGCCAAAGTGTCATCAATATCGAGCTGCATAGCAAATTTGGTTGAAATCCAATAATAACTAAAGCTATTTGCGATGGATGCATCACAAAAGGCCCTTCTCACTACATTTTGCTTGGTAGTGCCTTAAAGAGAGGAACTTGTGTTTGAAAACCAAAGTAAGGAAAATGGGCAATCAGGGAATATAACTCCTCTAAATGAGATGAAAAGCTGGAAATCCATCCCATTCAAGACATCAACACAAAGGCATCAGTACAACTGTGTATGATAAGTTTGACTGTAATTGAATATTCCTTGATAAAATTATGCTACAGAAACCGAAAGAAAGTCGGACAATAAGGGACCATAACTCTTCTAAATGATAAACTGTGGAATACTGGAAATTAAGTTTAAAGGTATAAAAGGTCTCATCAGTATGAAGCTGCATGGCAAATGTGGTTGAAATCCAGTAATCCTTGGCAAAGTAATGCTGCGGAAGTCAAAGTCACGAGCAAGGGCAATCAGGAGGCATAACTGATGTAATTGATGTTGTTTAATGATGCAAATTGAATTCATTCAAGGTCTCATCAATATAACGCCCCATAGAACGTTTGTTCAAAACCAACAAACCTTGGTAAAATTGTACTGTGGAAATTAAAGCCAAGAGGACAGGCAATCATGAGATATAACTCTGTTCACGATGTCGTGGAACGTTGGAAATCAAACTCTTTTCAGGACTAATCAATATTAAGCTGCATAACAAATCTGATAAAATCCATAAATTCCCAGTAAAGTTATCTTGTGGTCACCAAATTGTTGATAGGCAGACGTGATTACTATAAGGCTTCGCCAACTTTGTCGAACGAGACCCTAATATTTATGGAAAGTGGGTAGGTTTAAGATACACGGACTATGATAATGTGTAAATGACGATGTGGAATGCTGAAACTTTAATTGAGCCGATGTATCTTGAAACTTAAGCTGCAAACCAAATTTGGGTAAAATCCAATATTAATTAAGGAAACATTTGTACAAAAACGAAAGTGAGTGGGGTCTGACACGTAGAAAGCTGATAATTGAATTTAGCAAAGGTCTCAACACAATCAAGCCTGGATGAAAATCCAACAATAATTAACAGATCTAATTTGCAGAAACGTGAATAAATGGACAGACTGACATAAGGATGGACTGGAAAGAAATTAATATACCCCGTTTTCTATGTAAAGTGGGGGACAAAAATGTTTGCTGATGCATGTCTAAATGACCAATTTTATGACAAGAACCAGGTTTCCTCATAAATAAGATCACAGTGACTTTATTTTATTATAGCATGTATGGACTTTAAATTGCATCCTTATGGAGTTTTAGGCGGTTTTGACGAAATTAGTATATGAGCTATCAAGAAGACACGGATTCAGTGATTTACAACAAAATCTCTCCTTCAGCTGATCAGTCCTTATTAGGACGATAGCTTTATAGAGACCACAATATGCTATTCAAATTAAGTAAAACAATGAAGTTATTCTCTACAAGACCAGTTCAGACATCAGACCACTACTTTGTAGTACTATCAGTGGTGTTAGTAGAGAGGTTTTAGTGTATATACTTGAACCAAGAAATATATGAACATGCAAAATGTAGTTTGTTTGGGAGTAAAACTAATTTTAATTATGTAATACTTACCTGCCTCTATTGCATTGCTACTCTTTTCCGGGACGCCAAGTTCCCAGTCCAAGCTAAATATTTCCTCCACCAACTATTAATTGGAGGGCAAGAAAACAATAGATCACCATCCAAGTCTGATGCCAGAGTCATATCCAACTTACAGAATATCTTCCTCTTTTGACTTGCTCAGGATATTAGAGCAGGGTGGAATCTTTGCAATAGTAATAGGTAAGTGTTACATAATTAAATTAGTATTACTACAGTGTACCCCCCCCCCCCCCCCCCCCACCAAAAAAAAAAAAAAAAAAAAAAATACATTTTAATAACAGTAATACAATACCTACTACTATTGTATTGCTGAATTTACCAGTTAGGAAGAGGAGGCTAACCTAAAATACAACACTGGTGTAAGAAAAATGCACTTACCCTTACTGTAGGAGCGTTCCCTACTGTAGGCTGGTATATGACTTGGCCACATGTTGTGCTGTCACGATTGGACCCAACGAGTAAACACCTTCGCTATGGCGCTCCAACGATTGAAGATAAAAGAATTTTTAAAAAAATTGAGTGAGACCTCCAGAAGACGGCTCACATAACATCATCCAAAGAGGAGTGATTAAAATAGGCCAAAGATGAAGCAATAACCCTAACCTCACGGGCTTTAATTCTCATTAAAGAAGGAGGCCTTTCAGTGAGGGACTGATAAGCTCTCTTTATAGTGAGGACAATCTACCTGGAAATGGTGGCCGCCAAAATATTAGAGGAATTGAGAGGGAGAAGAGACGATTTTGACCCATCCTTCTCCTTTTAGAAAAAGCTAAAAAAAAAAAAAAAAAACCACTTTAGGTCCCAATTGGGATTATCTTGATCAGCCGCAGTACAGACACGACTAAGAGACTGAGAATCTCAATAGGAACAGTAGCCATAAACCCAGAGGGTGGCAAAGAAGAGAAACCGAATGATAGTCACCACCGAACCGTAAACAACCATTTCTTCTCTCCGAAGCTAAAGTGAGCTTTAAGTCTGTTTTAAGGGTGACATTCTGGACGGAAGCTTAACTCTATGGTTCAGGTTGGGTTGGTGTGGGTGGGTGGGCGTATTGGTTTAGATAACGCCCAAAAATCACACGAAAGGTTCCACCCAGGCAATGAGCGAGATACCGGTCTCTGAAGCTCAAAATAGCTGATGAGATCCGAAAGATGAGGGTCCAACCCAATTGCGGAATCACCACAGCGCTTAAGAGTATTAGAAAAGCTGGCCTATAGCCTTAATGGTAGATACAGAACATTCCTCTTGCCTTGAAAAGGTAGAGAAGAAAATCTGCAACTGTGGTTAAGGGGGGACAGATAGAATCAACGTGTTTCCCACTGCACCAATTACAGAAGATTCTCCACTTGGCATCGTAATCTTTGGAAGTAGATTGTCTCCTGGCCTGGGCAGTGGAATTGCCAACCGTGCTTGAAACGCCGTCTTAATGGATCGATCATTTATATGATCCAAGCGTGAAGGTGGAGAATCTGTGGGTTGTTGTTTAGGACAGCTGCGACAGCAGGTCTCTCCTAGGAGGCAATCTCCTGGAATCGTTTACCAACAGATAGAAGAGATCGTTGAACCACGATCGTTGGGACCACAGGAGAGCTATCAGGATGAACCAAGTCGTGTTGGTCCAGACTCAGTTAAGAACCAGAAGGAATTTTTTAAAGTTGGGAAGGCCCAAACTTATAGACGATCCGACTTCAGACTGAAAGTGTCCACCGTCCGTGACGTCTGATCTGGCACTGGAAAGAAATAAAAAGGGAGCTTGTTGTTAAATCTCGCAGAGAACAAGTCCACTATTAGTCTCCCCCACAGTTGAAGAAGTGCCTCTTCAAACGATTGATGCAGAGCTCATTCCGTGAGGACCACATGTTCCCATCTGGACAATCTGTCCGCCCGGGGGGTGATCTCCTCTGAGACTGCCCATTGGATGAGGTTCCAGACTTCCACGCATATATAAAGGGCACTTGTATTGTAGAAAGGACCTACACATCGTCTGTGATGCTCAAATAGGCCTCTGAAAAAAGGGTTAGTCGGGCACCTACTTGGATAGCTGGGTTTGGTTTGGTTCGCGTTATTTGGGATTTAACGCCATTTTTCAGTACATCATAGGCTATGCATGGCGGCCAGTATATTTGACGGGGAAAGAACCCGGGAAGAACCATCGACTCACGGGAAGCTACTGGCAAGCTTTCTCACATACCCACGTTGGTTGTGCCGAGACTCGAATTCACGCGGACAGATGTGAGATGTGTCAGTGGCTGTTGAAAGTGACACTGTTTGAAAAGCTTGGGAGGAGGTCCCATCGACCGAGCAGGATGGGCGCGTTTCACGGTCGATTTCGACAGGTCTGGAGTCGCGGCCAGGAACTTTTGTTGTTGGTCCTTTAAATCTTGCGAGGAGGAGCGTCTTCACATCAAGCGGCGCATCCCTCAACAGGCTTATTCTGTGATCCAGCAAAATCTTGGTAGACTCCAAAGCGGCATCTTTACGGAGATGGAGAAACCCCGCAGAAAGCGCCTTGGATATCGAAAGTGCTTGCCTCGACATTTTAACCACAGCCTTCAACAAGCACTGCAAAGCTGCTGGAGACAACGATTCCTTCTCCAACTTAGCAGCCAAAAAGATATCAGCATGTGAGGCTATTATAACCAGGTTCCAACCTTTAGTTCCAAGGCCTCTAAAGGTTTTACCGGGAGACGAGCCCAGATCCCAGCCGATATTCCCACATGTGAAGCACACGTGTCTAAGGGGGGGGGGGTGCTTAAGGGGGCAAGCAGGGGAATGGACCTGATAATTAGAGGCAGAAACCAGTAGTTGAAGCGTAGAAGAGGGGACGGACCACCCCTTCTGCTGTTTGATAGCCTCTTGGCCCTGAGAACACTTCCGATTATGCTCCTGAACCATCGCCGAATCTTACCTAGAATGTGCCCCAGAAAGTCCCTCCGAACTGAAGAAAATCCTAGTGTCCTCAGTTCCCGAAGTCTTTGGACACAGCTCAAATTCCCGACTTCTTTCTTCTCCATCACCTGCCCAAAGGGTTGTATGAACGGGATCTGAATGGAAGGGAAGTCCCTGCCGCAACCGGTTCTTCTGGAAACACGTTCGAATCAACCAGAGTTTAAGGTGCGACAGGACTATCCTAAAAGTGCTTATCATATTCTGCTTAAATAAACGCCCCCCCCCTCCCCCTTACTGAAACAGGTGGGTTCGAGTCTCGGGCTCGGCCAACGTGGATATGTGAGAAAGCTTGCCAGTAGCTTCCCCTGTGTCAGTGGTTCTTCCCGGGGTTTTTCTCCACCAAATATACTGGCCGCTATGCATAGCCTATCATCTGCTGAAAAATGGTTTTAAACCCATAACAACCAACCAACCCATTGAAACAGAAGCAAGTGCCCACCTCAGATATCCAATAAAGGAATTGTATTGAGAAAGCACAGTCTACATCCTTTAACACGTCATTTTATGCACGAGAGCCCCTAGGATGAATAAATTTAAAAAAAAAAAAAATTGGCAGGTGCCATACGAACTTGGCCTTTGCAGTTGAACTCAATACACATGTATATTTCAGCAGAAAAAGGACATCAGCACGTGTTTAGTTTCCAGACTTTGAATGACGTTTTTATTCTTTTAGTGGTCCATATTAACACCTTATAACTGTAAAGTACATGTATCTCAAAGTGCACTGAGAACAAGATACATGTACGTACATTAGGTGTCTTAACTTGAAGCACCCTCCTAATTTATTGTAAAGTATCAAATGCGTCTATTCACAGAATTTGATAATACACAGGTTTTAAGGCTACAAGCTTAGCCAATCAGATGCAAGATTACATCATTAATATGCATGGATCTCGCACATTATTATCCCGTCCAAGACATTGATGATATAAGCTAATATTTCAAGTTTGATCAAAATCAGATCAGAAATAGCTTCCAGAGCAGTAACAAGCTCAGCCAATCAGATGCAAGTTAAACTCATTAATATGCTTGCATCTCATTCACTTTTGAACTTGTACAAGATCTTAACGATATAAGCATATATTCCAAGTTTGATCAAAACTGGATAAGAAATACAGTCTCCAAAGTGGTAATAAGCCCAGCCAATCAGATGCAAGATCGATTCATTGTTATGCGTGCATCTCACTCTTTATCAAACTTGTACAAGATCTTGACAATATAAACATATCCCAAGTTTTTTTATATATCAAAATTGGATCAGAAATATAGCCTCCAGAGTGGTAACAATGTCAGTCAACCAGATGCAATATAATCTCATTAATATGCATGCATCCTGCTCATTATCAAACTCATCTGAGAGCCTGATGATATAATCTTATATTTCAAGTTTGATCAAAATCTGAGCAGAAATGTGGCTTTCAGAGGGGTAACAAGCTTAATCACATGCTGGATCACCTCATTAGCATGCATGAATCTTGATCATTTTCAAATCCGTTTGAGATTTTAATGAAATAAGTACACACTCCAAGTTTGATCCAAATAGGATCAGAAATATGGCTTCCATAGGAGCAAAATGCTCAGCAAATAAGATGCAAGATCAACTCATTAATATGTGTGGTTCCTGCTCATCATTGAACTCGTCCAAGATCTTAATAATATTAGCATATATTACAAGTTTTATTGAAATAGGATCAAAAATATGGCCACTCAATGCGTAAGAAGGTTAGCCAATCAGGTGCAAGATCACCTCATTAATATGCATGGCTCTTGCTCTTTATCGATCTTGTCCAAGATTTTTATGATCTAAGCCCATATTCTAAGTTGGATTTAAATCAGGTTAGATACATGGACTTCAAGGTGGTAACAAACAAATTGTTGACAGACCAAGCACAAAATCATAAGGTCACTTGGACTTATGGCCAGGCAAACTTAGAACACTTTTTCATCTTTCAGTCACAATGATCTTGACCTTTGAACCCCAAAATAAATATGTTTCTTCCCTATCCCAAGCACAAGCCATTCACCAAGTCTGGTCAGGTCTGTGATCCATAACTAATGTTATTTTGTGGAAACCAGTTTTCTTCTTTCAGTCATCATGACCTCGACTTTTGATCCCACAATAGATTTCTTCCTTACCCGAAGTGCAAGCCATCCACAAAATTTGGTTTAAGTACATGATGTTAAACTAATGTTACTGTTTGGAGACCATTTTTATTCTTTCAGTCAGTGACCTTGACCCTTTGAATCCGAAATCAATAGGCTTGTTCTTTCCCCTAGAGCAAGCCATATTGAGTTTGGTAGTAGTAGGTGTCAGTGAACTAGAGTTATTGTCCAGATTTTTTTTTCCGTATCAGTCAAGTCAGTGACCTTGACCTTAGAATCCAAAAATTGATGGGGTTCTTCCTTACTCCAAGTGCAAACCATCCACAAAGTTTGGTAACTGTAGATGGTGGACAAATCAAGTTACTGTGCAGGAAAAAAATAAAAATAAAAAAGTAACAGATGGAAATCATCAAAACATAATGTGCACCTTATGGTAGACTTATAAAAATACTAGTAAGCAAAGATATTGAAAATAATTTATGGTTGCCTATGTATCATTAGTTTCATTGAAGTTTTTATTTTATTTTAAAGCCTTCTAAGGTTGCTGCATCATAAAAGAAATCAAAGCATCTGGTTAAAAATATGTACAATTCTTTATTGAGTGATTTGTCACAAATACGGGACGACAATTATACAAAGGATGAACTACCAGATCAATGAAATGATGCCTACAGGTACTTTGATTCCTAAATCTGGAGAAAAAAAAAAATTACAAATATCATACATGTCAAATTCTAGTTATGAGATTGCTGACAATAATGAAATACATTTCAAAATATACAAACATGAAATGATGATCGAGAAGCTAGAGGCAATAACCTGCATTAACCCTTGGGCAATCTAGCAGCTTCAACTGCACAGGCCAAACTGATTGACAGACAATCTACTACTTACATAGATGTCTCAAAGAATACAAAGCTTATATATATATATATACATATATATATTAGTAAAAAAAAAGACAAAAAAAAGGAAAAGAAAATCAACACATCCTGATGTGCTCATCATTTACATTTACGTTCTCAATAATTCAAATCTTGTTCACTCCCCTATTACTATCAATTTGTCTGTTCAAACATGTACCATTTTCAAGACTTGTGTAGTTCAAAAAGTGTTTTCCCCTAGATTTAATTTTTAAAAAATTTAAATGTGTATAATCCAATTAATAATGTGATTCATTTTCCCCAAACATTCATCACTGCTGTCAGCCAAGGCTCTAGAGATAATACATGTACATGCATTTCACCGATCATCAAAGGGAATTACAGAAACAGGACTTGTGTGCCAACCTGACTGACCCAATTAGCCAAAAATGATTACTATGGGAATATGTTCACACCAAAATGTAAAGAAATCTAGTTGACTGGAGATACAAACACTAGAAAGAAGACCAAATATGCCCATCGATGAGAAATAGAGTCAATGGTCCATTCTGATCTCCTTACTGAAGAAATGAACAGAAGTTATATACAAACATACCTGAAGTGGAGAAACCCACAAACACTACCTATCGAAATGGACTGCATATACCAAAGACCCAGCTTTATACAAAAGCTACTTCATGCTGTCAAACGAAGACATAGAAATTTAACACCAAAATTGTGCAAAATTTTAGGAACTTTGGTATGTAATTTGATATTTCTACGGTTAGCACAAAAGGTCTAAGGCTATCCTAACAATGGGTATCCTCACCTGGATACATCTTTCACATGATGTTCACAAAAATCAGCTGATTGCATAACAAAAAATTACAAATGATCCAGAATGATCTTACAAATCGACAAATTTGTGCATGACGAGACAGCTACTCAAAAATATGAATTGGTTTCAACACGAGGCATTATCTGTGAAGAAAGTGAGCAAAAAAGAAACTAGAGGAATAGTGAGCAATTTGCTCACATAAATATACTCCCACCTCTCCTGCATCCTACCCCTAGCCAATGATGGTGATAAATCCGGTCAGAAAAAGTGCAGAACTCATCTGAACATAGTATAATGATTTTCCAACTTGCACATCTTCTGACAAGGACAATAATATGTACTACGGTTCACTGCAGTCCACTAAAACTGCAATAGTTGTATTCACCAAATTCCATCATACATTGCATCCAGCCGGAAGGAAAAATAGGCAACAACTCCTACAAAAAGCACGGGAGCACCAACATTTGTCAATATGTGCATCTTTAGATGATTACCCTAATATGTACGAAGTTTCACAGCAGTCTACAAAATGCTTTAAGACAAACTGTGGGATTAGTTGCATAACAACACTGATCATACTGCATTAAGTTACATGACCAAAAGGGCAACAACTCCAGCACAAATTGCAGGAGCAAAGTGATTTGTCAATATGCACATCTTCTGGTGATGTTCATAATATTCACCAAGTTAATGACAATCCACTGAAAACTAGGGGACTACTTGCACTAAAAAAGACTGTCATATGCTGCTATAAGACTCGAAGAGTGCATTGAATGGCACATTATAAACCCACCCAATGTCATTATTGTGCAGCAGCCACTTTTCTTCTTTGTCAGAGACCCTGGAAATCTGACGTTTTGACCCCAAATCGATAGGCTTTTGCCTTACCACAAGTGTAAACCATCCACAAAGTTTGTTCCAGGTATGTAATGTAGAACTAAGGCTTACTGTGCAGATATCTTTTTTTTTTCTTCTCGAACAGTGATCTTGGTCCTTTTGACCCTGAAATCAACAGGGTTCTTCCTAACCCAAATTGCAAGCCATCCACAAAGTCTTGCAACTGCAGATGGTGGAGAGCCCAAGTTATTGTGAAAACCATTTGTCTTCTTTCACTCAGGGTCCTTGACCTTTGACCTATTATCCCTGGTTTGGCAACTGTAGATGGTTGAGAAAAGAGTTGAGCAGAAACCATTTGTCTTCTTTCAGTCACAGTGACTGGACGTTTCAGCTTTTGATCCTGAAATCAATAGGTTCTTTTCTTTCCCAAACACAAAGTTTGCTAGCTGTGGATGGTGGACAACTCCAGTTGCTGTGTGGGAACAAAATTGGTAAAAGATGACCAGACAGTATCAGGGCACAATATGCTGCACCTTATGGGGGTGTATAAAAATGGGAGAAAAAAAGAAAAAAAAAAAATACAGGAGCAAAGTGATCAGTCATTATAGGCATCTTCAGGTGACGACCATACTATTTACAAATTTTCATGGCAATCCATCAACAAGAGGCTCAAGTGGGCCTGATATCACTCACCTGATAAAGTATGTTAACTTGTGAATATAAATTAATACATGTATTGAAAGTTATGGGAAGAAAAGTTTGGAACATTAAGTTGCTATGTTGTTTATTAATGCTGGTACTGCTTATCTTCTATTCTTTTATATATATATATATATATATATATATATATATATATATATATATATATATATATATATATAATAGGAGATTAAATCATGGTGGATTTGCTTCATGTTTGAATGGTTTTAAAAAATGTGCTTGCATTTTCTTTTGGCCCGAAATAAAACAGACGAAACAAGCCAAGTAATATCAGTCTTAATTAATTACTGTACATGTAGATTCCTTTGCTGTACGACTCGAGGGATGGCCAAATATGTTATGCATGGGTTTGTTTGCCAGGGCTTGGATTTGTCATTGGTGTTTTCGGACACTTACTGAATAACTGGTGACTTGTCTCAATTTTTAAATGCGTACAGCCATACCCTTAAAGTATATATACTCTTACTTGGCACAATAACGAGTGCAGTCTGCATGTATTCCAGGGTTTCATCTTACCCCAATGGAGGCATGCTTGGAAACAAGAGATTCCCAACCATGGTAGCTGGTGGCTCAGTGGTTAAGGCTTTGGACCAGTGACCAGACGGTAGTGGGTTCAATTCCCACCATTGCAACAGCTATCTACAATGGAATTTCTCAGGATTTTTACTTTTTAAGATCATGGGTTTTCATTGCTCAGTAGTTATATCTTAAAGTGTTGCAGATGAGAAGATTATTTTTTTCCTTAAAAAAAAAAAAGCTAATAAAGCTAGTGCAATAGTGTTCAACGGAACCTCGGCACAATAAAAAAACCTACAAATTTAAAATAATTTGTGACCAATGGCACTGAACACATGAAATGCCATAAAGAATGCATATTAAAAATGACGACATTAGAAACAACATTTCAGTAATTGTAAAACGGAAATGCCATTTTAAAGTTTTTAGTGGCTTTCGTTATTTTTTGTTTGGCACTGAAAGTAAAGTGTTTTGTTGAAATGGTTAGTGGTGTGCACCAGAAAGGCACAAAATATACCTAGTTTGGTTGGGTAGAGACCACTTTAAGATACTTTGCCAAAACAACTAATCTTGTGCACAAATTTATCTACTTCAAATAGTTAAATTTCTTTTTTAAAAAATAGATTTCTTCCGCTGAAATTAAATTGTGATGTTTTCCCAAAGGTGATTATTTGCCCAATTTATACTTGTTTTTGTGACATCTATGCATCCTGTATTCTAAAATTATTCAGGTTGGTCGCAATTTTTCAGCACATGATAGGCTATACATGGCAGCCATTATATTTAGTGGAGGAAGAATCAGAGAAAAACCCAATGACCCACGGAAAGCTACTGGGAAGGTTTCTCACATACCCACGTTGGCCAAGTCCGAGACTCAAATCCACGAGGACAGAGGCGACATGTCAGTGATCTGTAAAAGGCAAGCGCCTTAGGCAAACCCAAGGACCCTAAAATTATTAAAATCTTTTCATTATTATTCTGCAAGGAGAAGAACTCTGAGTAATCTCAAACCTGCAACACTCCCTAGTTCTCACAGGTTGCTTGTCTGGCAAACCGACATGTATTGAATGCTTTCTATCAAGTTGGATCAAAGTCCAATCAACAGTTTTGAAGAAGTCGTTTCAAGGTTTATCTCTGTTTAGTAACAGTGGCCATATATGATGGCTCATTGACATCATTTGAACAAATCTGAAAAGCATTCATGTCAGGATGCTTCCTTTCAAATTTGGAAAAAATATTTGGAAGACAGTTTTTGAGTCGTTTTTATTTTTTTGTAATGGTGGCCACATCTGAAGGTGAATCGGTATCATCTGTACAAAATCTAGGCCATCTATGCCAGGATGCTGTCAAATTTGATCAAATTCTGACAAGTGGAATTTGAGAAGTTATTTGAGGTTTTTTTCAATTTTATTTTTAGCAACGGCATCTATACTCGACGACAGACTGGCATCATTTGAATCAATTTTGAACGACATGCATACCAGGATGCATTCTTTTAAAATTTTCAAATTCTGTTGAGCAGTTTTTATGACGAAGTAGATGAACGGTTTTCCTATTGTTAATAAGAGGCCACATTTGATAGTGGATTGGCATTATCCGAATAAAGTTGAAAGACCTTCACGACAGGATGCTGTCCGACTCTGTGGAGCAGTCTTAGAAATGCCGTTTAAAGGTTCTTATATTTTTAGCAATGGCAGCTATATTTGATGGCAGATTGACATAATTTAAATAAATTAAAAAGAACTTCAAGGCAGCATGATTTCGTTTTTAGTTGATCCAGTTCTATTGTGCAGTTTTTGAAAAGTTGAAAACAGCAATTTTGAGTGGTCAACATACAATGGACTAGATCACAAGTTCACCTGGCCTTATGGCCAGGTAAACTAAATAAATCAGGAATAATTGCGGACATGGATGGTCAGGAGTATTATTATATACCGCAGCCTCTAGAGATGGGGGGTATAAAAAGAACAAGTGAAATACCCACCTGAACAGTTCTGCCATTTAACTGGGTACATTTCAATACTTCAGACAATGTAGGTATCTGACAACTCTTTTTTAAACAGGGTTACAGTCTCTGCATGGGAGATAATCTGATCTGATAAGGTATTAAATAGAACATAAATACATACTTTTTCCGTTTACTATTCATAGATTTTAAATAAAAAATTGACTCTCCTTTTGATGCCCTTTTTTAGCACTTGCTGAATTTTTTGTTTGTTTTGGTCATGCACAAGTTTTCCATACCAGTTTGGTTAAAGTTACTTACTGGGCCAGCTAGTTTGTAAAATTCTGTTACTTACAGAACAATTAACACTAATATCCATGTAAAATAAATTACGAGTTTGCACCCTAACAGGAACATAGGATGGCAAATATTATGTCATGGATAATGCCTTCAAAACTAGTCAAATCTGCTGAAACATTTCACAATGGTACATTTACAAATAATATTACAAAGGTGTTTTTAAATTATTTGACTCCAGTGTCTATTGTATGAAGGAAATAAAAATAACAAAAAAAAGTAATTTAAATCACACAAACATATTTTTAAGGAGTTGTATTTTGCATCTTTTAAGTGACCTTATTGGTAAAATTTATTTTGGAGAACTAGATCTCATAAACATAACATGTCCTTTAAAAGGACTGTCACTCTGCAAACTGAAAAGAATATCCAGGAATCAACAACAGGTCCACTTCTTGTCCTTTATATGTTTCAACTGCAGAGTGTCCACACCATCTACAATATTCTTGATAAACTCCAACATGCCAAATTTATTTTTGCAACAAAACGATTTTCTTTTATATTCGAGTCAACATTTTTTACAATATACCTGCAAGTGAAGTACAAAATCCTTCATTATGGCCTCTGACCTTGAACCCAATATCATGGATAAAAATTCAGAGCCTGTTTCCGCCGCTGTCAGGATATACCTGCATGCCAACAGCATTCAAAATTAGTGCCTGCCAGCCCGTATGATGCAGATCATTTTCTGGTTGGGTCAACGAGAAATGAAAGTAGCTGAACCTTAAGGATAGCCCAAAAATATTAAAAGCTAATGAACAGCAAATCTAGGATGAACGTGTGTTGAAAGTTTCACGGCAATTCTCTCAGAGGCTTAGGAGGAGCAGTGATGGCAAAGTTAACAAGAGCATATCTAATGTATTTGCAAAGTTTTGGATACAGATTTTCAAAAACAAAATTTTGGAATGAATAGGAAAAATGTGTCTTTACATCAAGTTTTCTACAAAACTGTTGGAATATATTTGGAAAACAAGCTCCTATCTTTAAGTTGTATAAGCTTTTGAATAGTTTCTACAATTTTCCTGGATATTTCTCCAATTTTCCTGTACTTATAAAAAAAAAATGGAATAGCATCATATTTGGTTCAGATTACATCACTGATTATAGAACTTAGCTTCATTTGTGAAATTTTTACATTTCATATAAAAACTTGATTTGTGCTACAAAAAAACCCAACCTGCATTGGATTTCGAACAGGGGAAGTATGAGGAATTTTTTTTCCTTGAGGGAGAGGAAGGGCAGAGAGCTAGAGATTTACTTCCTCCTTAACTGCTCAGTACATTAGCAAAACTCGGGCATTTATCCAAATCTAGTCCTCAATGTTCAACAGACTGAATTTCATTGATAAACAGCGAGTACGTTGAGAAAATGGAACATTTCCTAAGAAACTAAGCAGCCCAAGTAGGCAAGATATTGCCAAGCAGGCTTATAACTGAACAACTTGCCAGTGTATATGGGAAAGATGCTTTACTCCAATTGCCGTGGCACTAAATCACCTCTTGTTGCTGTGCCGTAAAACACCAAAGCAAAGCACACCAAACCATTTCACAATGCAGTCTTATTTAGTATTGTAAAAAATACAGTCCATTATAAACTATCCCCCAACCATGACAAGTAATTTTTACCAATTTTACTTGAATCTGAACAGGTAATTGCACAATTAATATCCATAGACCTCATAATTTACTTGTCCAAGAATTCGGTGATATAAACCTATTTATAGTTTTATCTAAATCAGATGAGAAATATAGTAGTCAGGTAACAAGATCCATCAATCCGATGCAAATCACCTCATCAATATGTGCAGATCGTACTTACTACGGAACCTGTCCAAGACCTGGATTATATAAACTAGTTTACCAAGTTGGAGCAAAATCCAACTGAAAATTGAGTCTCCCAAAGTGGTAACAAGATCAGACAATCGTATACAAGACTACCTCATAAACAGAGATGCCAACTCACAAGCATGATTATCAGGATTTCTAGCATCAATTTTTCATAATCTAGGCAGCCCGTCTAGAATGGGTAATACATTTTTTAAAGTAACAGGTGTTGGTACAAGTATACTGCATCTTCCCATGAGCTTATACATATCTATACACAGCCAGTAGCAATTAGGGTCCAATGAAAATAAATTCCACACCTTAAATTCCTTTAACATTTTGGTAAAACATAGCCATAAATGTGTTTTCCTCACAAATTATTTCCATATCTGCAGACATTTTTTATCTACTGACAGTCTAACTGACTGGTTTCTTGTTATTTAAATTGATTTTACACTGAGAAACTGTATTCTACAACCTAATCTAAGATATTAGTCCTTAAGTACTTTTCTCTCTAGCTTCATCCTCATAGAAAAGCCGTTCAAATGTTTTGCCCATAAAATGTTCATTTCCATAATAGAGTCCATATAATTTGGAATGCAGAATTTTCACAATTCTGCAAAATCCAGAACGGTTGGCATCTTGGCATAAATATGCATAGATCTCGCTCATAATCAAATTCATCCAGTATCTTGAGGATTATCTATTTCGATCAAACCCTGATCAGAAATGGAGCTGCAAGTGTTGACCAGCTCAGCCAATCGGATGTAAGATCATCTAACTGGTATGCGTGGTTTGTTCTCATAATCATACCTATCCAAGATCTTGATACAATCCCATCAAAAATACAGCATCTACAGCGTTAAGCTATGCTAGATATTAACCTACATTCCAGGACCAATTAAAATCGGATCAGAAATATAACCTCCAGACGCAACTGCCGACATAAATTACACAACCAACACAGGGCCATACCTCAAGTTCACTTGGCTTTAAAACCAGGTGAGCTAAAAACAAACAAAAAAGTACAATATTACACAATGTTGAAACAACTGTGTACTAAACACAGTTTACCTTTCTTTGTGTATACCTGCATTCCTATTTAATGCAAGACCTAAATGCCATGTATTTGCTTCTAGTGGAAGCGACTACCAGGTATTTAGGTGCTGCTTGCAAATGGTTTGTTTTATTTTTTTGTGCCACTTTTCAGTACATGATATGCTATACATTGGAGGAAAATAGTGTTGATTCTGAAATAGCCTTTTAATACTGCAAACTACATTGTGCTGCAAAAAAATTTTAAAACTTGGAAAATATATATCAGGCATGTGCAACTTCCTCCAGGGCGCGGGCCAAATAAGTGATTTTTAAAGTCACACCCTATGATGTAAATAAGCGAATTAAACCAGGTTGTGAGCCGGATCCAGCCCGCGGACCATATGTTGCACATGCCCGATATAAACCAAATTTCGACTAAACTAGATTTTTGTCTGTAAATTGTATGCTTCCACTGCAGATCAAATTTCATGTCTACCTTGCTCGATTTTTCATAATATATGCTAATGAAGTAAAAAAGAAAGTTCAAAAAAGACTAAAAACCTTTTTTTTTTTAAAAATGCTGTAATGGCTTGGGCTGTTTCATTTAAACATACTTGGTACCCAGGGAAGGCAGTTTTTAGAAAATATATGTCAGTGCAGTCTAATTACTCAATTAGCTCGTATGAAAATGATACAAATTCTAAATTACAGGTGACTACTCCACAATGAAAGCGCCTGTCCGATCCTATGTATGTTTTACTGGAACAGCCCCTATCAGATCCTCTACATGCGAATACAAACAAGCTTATCATATTTCATTTGTGTACTACAAGCGGTCTTTGTAAAAATGTTTAAATTTAAACACTGTTGTAATGGCGTGAAAATCTAATTACGTCATCTAATCCTGACTATGATAGTGTAAATATTTATGATTCTAGGTCAAATTGTGTTTGTGCTATTAAGCTAAAATGGAATAGAGATAACATACAGATGTACATTTGGACAGCATCAAAGCTTTCATGCATCAAATGTGATACACATAGTTTTGTGAGCAAATAATTAGCAGGTGGTATGTTTCCTAATACAGTTAAATATTACCTAAGCTCCCTGTACTCTTTAGCAGGCTACAAACTGAAACATTAAATATCTAATTCATACACAAGTATAATATCATTTCTGCATATCCACTATATTTTTGGTGACAACTGGACAAAACTATACCAATGTACATGAATCTGACTTTATATTGTGAAAAAGTACAGGGTGTTCGATTCGTCTATGTTGGATTTCTGACAAACCTTTTTTTTAAAAAATGATTTGAAAACAATTACCACATGCTGCAGAACATGACTGGTCTATGGTTGAATCGAAGGGCAAATAAGCATCAACTGATCCACAGGTGATGTTTCAAATAGGGAAGAACTTTTCTCATTTTCCTTTCTCTTTGACAGCAAAAGATAGATGGAGAAAGTAAGGAAGTCACATGGATTCAACAGTTTGACTTCACATTGTTTAATGGTAAATGTTGATAAGAGCCTTTTCCATGATTAAAAAAAAACTCACTGCTTAATTATTCCTGGGACAGCTACTCTGTGCAAGTGAATTATTACTTTATGCAGGTTACATTTAACACTACATATAATAGTCTTCAACATGTGCCATTAAAGAGCACACAAAACTGTCCCAATGTTATGCAAAACATTTTATGCTATTAATACAAGTTGCGTATATTACTATCATCTGCAGAACTCAGATCATCAGCCATTGTGATTAAGTGCAGCATTATAAAAAACAAGAACACTTGTGTATTCTCATCTTTTGAAAATGCATTTTACAGTGGGCAATGTTTTCATCTGTGTCAATTAGCAACTAATATCTGCAGCCTCTAGGTGTAATTTTTGCTTCAAAATTTCTCTTTATTACTAATCATGCCATCTCTTTTCCTCTTTTTCCAAATATTTCTTTTATGTTTACAGACAAATATGAAACCTGCTGCTAACACTTTAAGTAACCTTTGGTTCAAGACGTGACCATCATTGGTCTGAAAAAGTTTTTAAAATAATGGCCAAATTATTCATATGCACTTTAAGTGTTTTCAAAACCAGATGTTTGGCAACTCTTATGATTTTGTATCATCTTTATCTTCTTCCTCATTGTCATTGTGTGTATGCCAGGTTAGCCTCTCCTCATAAAATGCAATCACAATCTGGGGGCACTTCACATTGGCTTGTCTTGCAGGCACAAGATCCGCTTCATCACTATCTTTCCTGAAAAAGAAAAGAAACGAGCGCTAATAATCAGTTTGACATCAGCCCGCCGACTAAGAGGTTGATGCATGTCTTTGTTCCTTGGATGAAGTTTTTCTATAGCACATGTCCAGGTGATTTCCGATGTGAGGTAACAACATAGATGTAATTTTCATCACTTTAATGAACTTGAAATATAACGTCTTAAGAATGGTGATTGAAGAGTGTTTTGGGGGAAACTGATCAATTCGTCTGCAGTCGATGCATCCAGTTATAACTATATGACTGCTTCCTTATTTAGGTTTGAACAGGATTTCCCTGCAAAAAGTGTATGCTATGGGATCAGACGGAGCTCCTGTTATGATTGGGAAGAATGGAAATGTAGCAAATTTTTTGAAGACCCCAATCACCGTACTTGCTAGAGATTGACTGTGTGGCTCATTGTCCTGCACTTGCTTGCATTGATGTGGCAAAGACTATCACAGAAATTAGTTACCATGAAAGTATTCTAAATCCCTTGCACATTAAAAAAAAAAAACCAAACACACTCATCACTCTAAAACTCGGAGAGGATCTAATGTACATCCTGAAAATGACCCCTTTGGAAGTTCACCGCATGTACTGGCTTTCCATGACTGGAGCAATTGTCAACATACAGCGCTCTTTGATCTCGCCGTTACATACCTCTGTGGCAGAAGCTGATTCAGATATCATGACCAACTCATTATACAGCGCCCCAACTTAGAATTTTTTCTTTCTCGCTTCCTTAGTGACATTTTCAGACAAATTGGAGTGTTATGCAAAACCTTACATATTAAGGATCTTAGTTTTACACAAATGCGTCACACAGTTGATGCATTTATGCTGTCAATCGCTGCCCAATACTTGACGAAGAATCCATGTTATGGGCCCCACTTGTCTGAATTTCAAGAGGCAACTTGTGAAAGTGACAAGTTCAAAGGATTTCTTCAAAAGAAATGTATGCAGCAGACAGTTAAAAATGACAATATGTTTGATGCATTTACTGTCTTTGAATGTAACAATTATCCGGACAAAGTGATGGTAACAATAAAATAGAAACATTGCTCAATCACTATGGAAAAAAGAAAGAGGACACCTACACTGAACTACCCGTAATTGTGCATGCTAAGCACAAGCAGGCAGTCGATAAACACACAGCGTTTAAAAACTTATGGGATAAATGATGAAGGATTTAGTGTAACACTTTCATAGGACTTCTCTGGGAAGCTACTGGCAAGCTTTCTCACATACCCACGTTAGCCGACCCTATACTTGAACCCACGTGGACAGAGGTGAGATGTGTGTGATCTGTAAAGGCAAGCACCTTAGACCACTGAACCACCTGGGGTCCCTTATTTGGATGAACAAGTAAGCAACAGAAATCTTAATTCATCCTAATAAAAATATCTGCAATACGAGATGATCTGTACGTCTTCTTTTGCAAAGTAAGATTTCTGTTTACAAGTGATGAATCATACTGGTTATTTATTATATCATTAAGTTCTCTCAAGGAGATCATTTCTAAATTTAAATTTCTTTAAGCATAATTGGCATATTAGGAAAGAAATATCATGGCCTATGGTCTTTAAATAAGTGTTTGGCTAAAACTTTACACACAAAAGTTTCTATAAACATTGAAACTATTGAATTAAAATTGACATTTAACTATTTACGAACTAAAATCTCAGCCAACAGAAGCACAAGCTGATGAAACCTACGTGTATTTTTATATAACAAGTTAGATGAATATATCTTTTTCAAAACTTTTGTTTTCATTTCTAGAAGACAAGTTATATCTTTTATTACTTGATTACCTCCCTGTGACTGTCAAATGTGTCCTTTGGGAGGTCCAGAGTTTTCAAAAGTCCTACAGGTAATGTATTACTGCTATTAAATCAATATTTGAGCTCTGGAGACATGGTAGTGCTGAACTAGATGGGACTGACACTCTACTGGCCGAAAAGAAGATTCTGGAATCCAAAGCAAGTTTGTATCTTCTTTTTAATTGCCGAGTGTTGAAACCATCTCTGATATTCTTGAGTGATAACAAGATTTTCAAATTGGCCATAATGGATGTAAAACAAACAGTTTTCATGTAGGAAAAACTAAACATTATTAGAAGTCTTTTGGTGAAAACCCCATGTCAATATGACCATCCATTCAGGAGGAGTAATGAAAAGTTTTTCAAGATATCTATCATTGCAGCCATTTTGGATGCAAGACTGCACCAGTTCATTTAGGACCAACTAGATATCACAAGTCTTTTGGTGGTAACCCCATGCCGATACGGCCGTCCACTCAAAATGGTCAAACTGGATGCCAGATCAGCAACATTTTCATTTAGGACCAACAAGAGACCAGACGAGTTCTGGTAAAAAAAAAAAAAATTATTTTTTCCATTATGCGACGAGATTTTCAAGATGACTGCCATGGTGGCCATATTGAATGTCAGATTGGTACCATTTTCATTTAGTACAAACAAGATATTATAAGAAGTATTTTGATGGATACCCAATGTCGATATGAGCATCCATCTTGGAGTAGAAATAACAAGGTTTTCAAGACGGCCACCATGCAGCCATATCTAACAACATATTGGCATTGCATTCATTTAGGACCAACTAGACATTAAAAGATGAAGGCTGGTTAAAACCCAGACCTGACAACTATAATAAGACTTTCTCAGCAAGGCAGTTGATATTTTTCCTTACGTTAGACCAATTTTCAGTAAGGTATAACACAATACCAAGTACTGCTATTGTTGACTTGGAAAACATGCATTTAAACAGTTCATAAGTGTGATCCGAGGCAGGTGCACAAAGGCAAACATTATGTTCAACTAAAAAGTTTGTAAAGTACTCTTAGACCTTAATTACCTCCAGTACAGTTTCAGAAACTGCAGCTCCAAACCCAATTGAGCTCAAAGGCTTCTTGCTCATTCTCCCAACTTGACAATATTTGGGTTTATTTAGAATTTCATGTGGTGACAGCTATTATCTCTCCCACTACAAGACAAGCTCAAATCAACACATGTAAAAAAAACGTAATGATTGCCTTTCTTGCTCTTTTCAAATGCCAAGAATCTGAATATTCCTTTTATACTTATATGCTGATTGTATAAACTTTTGATAAGACTTACCGTCTTTTTCATCTTCAACATGTTTTCGTTCATTGGACGACATTTTTAGAAAATGCTATACAAGCAACAGCTTGATAATGCAGGCATCTTGCATGAAAAATATGGGCATTTTAAAGTGTACTCCTGTAAAGTTAGACTGGGTCCCTGATGAACTCCACTGAATCTAATATGCAACCCAGACAAGCCAGTATCCGGATTTGATTGCAATGATCGTATTTTCCTAGCAAGTCGTCAATTTAAGGATCATATCAGTCAAACTTGTGGTTAAATCATAGGGTTGGCAGGTCTGAAAACCTCATGTTGACAGGACTTTCTATTTAGGAGTAGCGATGGAACGTTTTTCAAGTTGGCTCTCATCAATTCACCATAAGACCATCCATCTAGGGGTAGCAATAAGAGTTTGATGATGGTGCTGTCAGCACCATTTTCATTTAGGACGAACTACACATAAAAAATGTGTTCTGGTGAAAGAAAACCCATGTTGATACGACTCTATATTAGAGTAGCTACAAGATTTTCAAAATGGCTGCCATATTCGATGTCAGAGTGGCACCATTTTAACCTGGTAGCACTGAGACGTCATAGCAAGTCTTTCAGTGAGAAATGTTGATACAACCATCAATTCTGGGGTAGGAGGAATAACAAGATTTTCAAGATGGCCACCTGGGTGGCCATATTTTATGTTTGAGCAGAACATTTTTTAAATACTGGGAACCAATTAGACCTTAGGATGAATGTACATGTCAAGCTTCGTGGTAATCCTTCAAGCAGTTTAGGAGAAGCAGCAATAACCGATGGATGGACAAGAACAAGCCATCCCATAAGCTCTGCTGTCGATGACCAGTAAAGTTAGAAAAAAGACCACATTAAAGTAATGTTATGGAAGCCACCTTGTCTATGGATATAACTATATTCTCTTTGCACTATTTTTTAATCTGGGGAAATGGGTGTGGTATATTCCCCCCCCCCCCCAAAAAAATTGGGCATAAATACAGTAAAACCTGTCACTAGTGTCCACCCATGGGAAAAGGCCATTGTCCTTTGTATACAGGTGACATCTATACACAGGTTCACCTTTTAAAATTGGTTTTTCAACAAATACCATGCACTGAATATCATTATGGTTATTATTATTATTATGTTATCAAGATTGTTTTATGTGCACAATACCCCAAAAAATCATAAATTGAGCTTATGTTGTTCTCTCCCGAATTTATGTTCCACACAAGATTACTGTGTCCTGCTCACTTTAATCCATCATATAAATTAAATCATCGACTTAAAATATACACCAATCTTAGTTTGTTCATGCTTTAAACAATATCTGGGTTAGTCAGTTGCTCAACTCCCCAAGATCAAAAGACAGTTTGCTTCAGTGAGAAGCCCGTGATAAATAGGAAATCAAAAGAAGCCATATATGGCTATTCTTTGTGACTCATGAACTGAAACTTCACCTGCCTTTATAGAAAAGTTTTAAATACTAAATGACCTCTCTGACCCTAATGAAAAGGGATGTAACTCGTTACCTCTTCTCAAAGACGAACTTTTTTCTTCAGAGATCGCTTTAATTCACAGGCAGATAGATGACAATAATCGAACTATACCCGTCACACTGGCACAAAAGGTGACTTCCGTTTCTGCTGCGATAACACAACTACTTTTCCCACCATCCAGCTAATGAATTGCTTCAACAGTCTACCCCAATAATAAAAACTGCCTCACTTTTGAATTTGACACAGAGTTACACCATCAACGTGACTGGAGTACGGTGAGTACAAGCAAGATAAGAAATGTTTGCACATCATTTCACCTGATATTCCTTCATCTAAACAATGTCTTCCTCACAAAGCAAAAGACTGAGCAGTCACTGTAGATATGTGTCAATGATCACTTATGGCATGGAGAAACCATTGTTTGGTTAGGAAACATCTAGCCGCTGACTGTGGAAGGTAGGTGACCATTAGATACAGGACATTTATATAGGAAATTTGCTTGGGGGTGGGGTGGGGGTGGGGGGAAAGAAATTAGAATGGCCATTGTGAACAGGTGACCACTGAGTAAAGGTGAGCATTAGGACAGGTTTGACTATTTGGCTTGACAGGATCAGAACCTCAGTCTTTTATTACAAGTACATCACAATCACTGCCATCCGTTTTTCAAACATAGTACGTACCACTTCATCAAGAACATCAGCTCTCCCGAGCTATCTGTGGCACCAATTATTCTCTCTGGCTGTAGACCTCTATCAAACCCTCTTGGTTTGTTATCATCTTCCTGAAAAATAAAATGTAACATGTTAAAAGTTGCAACACATACACACACATGAGCCTTTATGGAACGATGCTGCGAAGTTCTAATTTTGCTTGGTGATTTTGTTTTCCTTCCTAGTATTATGAATGGCACATTACACATCTGCTGTGTGTAACAGTCCTCTAAGTAGGCACTACTATGGTATGGTTCAATAACCTCGACCTTTGGTTTAACTAGACTACATGTGCATAAAACATTCTCTTTTTTATTTGACTTGCCACGACGTTTAGACCCAAAATAAATAGGTTCTTTTATTACGCCATGTGCAAGGCATCCACAAAGTCTGGTCAAGAAACTTGCTCTAGAACAAAAGTTGCGCATAACCAATTTTCTTAGAGTCACAGTTACCTTGACATTTGACCTTCTAACCCCCAAATCAAGCTCTCTTCCATATCTCATGTGAAAGCCCTCCAAACTTTGGACAAGGTATTTGGTTTAGAACTAAAGTTATGGTCCAGCAAGAAGGCCAGGACCTATATGTTGAGCCCATGATGAAAGCATTGCTGCAAAACTTGATTTTGAACCCAAGGTCAAAAGAGGACAGCAAGCATTTTACAACATTCCTGAAAAAAAGTATGTACTGCTGAAGCTAGTACAGCCAAAACTGTCAAAAGCTGTCACCCATGGGAAAAAGCCAAAGTGGTATTTATATATAGGTGACATTCTATACATGTTCACCTTTCAAACTTGTTTTTTTAAAAAAACAAATACCATTATTATTATTATTGAATTTAATTTACTGCACTATTAAAAAAATCATAAAATACATGTATATGTTGTTTTCTCCCACACACGATTACTGTATCCAGCTCACTTAAATCCATCCTATATATTAAATAATCACCAACACTTAAAAAAAAAAAAAAAAAAAAAAAAACCCAAAATGACAAAGCACCATTTTCACTACAAATTGACAGCTTACATGTGACTGTGAAAAGGAGGTCTGGCATTTTCTTGGGCAAACTTGCAGAATTTGACTTTGGAACAGGTGTTGACACTTCAAAACAATATCTGGATTAATCAGTTGCGCAGATCACCATGATCAAGAGTCAACTTATACGAGAGGCCTGTGATGAATAAGAACTGAAAACAAGCTTTGTTAGGCCATTGTTACTAACACATGAACTGACACTTTGCTAGCCTTTAGAGACAAGTTTTGTAAATATTGAATGACCCCCAACCCTAAATAAATGGGATGAATTCATATCTCTCCCCTCAGATTAACCTTTATTCATCAGATAAAAAACAATTTAAGATTTCAAACAATACCCATCACTGTCACAAAAAGGCGACAATGACTATTTTCCCACCATCCAGCTAATGAATTACTTTGACCCCCTCTCTCTCTATTGATAAAACAGCATCGCTTTCAAATTTGACATATTGACACTTTAGAGTTACATTGACTGTGTGACTCAAGTATGGTGAATACAAGTGAGATAAGAAATGTTTACACATTAATTCATGTGCAATTCCTTTATCTAAAACAATACCATCCACATCAAACAAAAGTTCAATTTGCATGGATAGGGCAGTCACTGTTGATATGCTCCAGTGACCTCTTCAAGCAGGGAGAAACCATTATTTGCTTAGGAAACACCTGTTTGCTAACAGTTATATACAGGATTTGTATATAGGAAATTTGTCAGGGGAAAATTAGAATGGCCGTCGTGACCGCTACATCAAGGTGACCGTTAGGACAGATGTTACTGTACTCTCTGAAAGAAAAAAACTGTATGCAAATATTTGATTTCAAAGCAGTGCAATAAAATTATTTGATGTAACAATTAGTACTGCCCAAGCGAGTTCTTATTCGAAAATGTACTGCCAAAGCAGTGCTATAAAAATATTCAAATGCAGTAAATGAGCATATTGCCAAAGCAAGTACTTGTTAATTAATCAATTTCCTCAATTGATGAACAAAACAATCAAGGGAACTGCCTAAGCAAGTACTATTCTATATTAATTCCAAAAAGTGAGACTGCCAGAAGGCAGATTCTGATGACATCTTTCAAAAAGCTGCGATTTAACTAATACCAAGATACAACAATAGCCAGTTAAAGAAAGATCCCTCTCAGTGAAGGACTGACAAGCTCTCCTGATAGCGACGAGATGATTCTGACCCTTCTTTTTTTTTAGAGGATGCTGAATAAAAACCTTCATGCCCACACTGAGCAAAGAATTTCCTACAGCACTAATTACAGAATATTCTCCATTAATCATTGCAAACTCTGAAAGCAGATTGCCTTCTGCCCTGGGCAATGCAGTTGGCACCCTTGCTTGAAACCTGTCTTAGCAGATATGAACCAATTGTGAAGGTGGAGAATCTGTGCATGTGTGTGTGGTTTGTGTAGTAGAGACCACCTGTGCTGCAACAGTAGGTCCATCCTCCAAAGCAATCCCCCGAACTCATGTACCAACAGATTGAAATAGTTGAACCACGATTGCTGGAGCCACAGGGGGGATATAAGGATTAGTCAAGACGTGATGGTCTTCGCTTGATGAAGAATATGCAGGATTATTTTGAAAGGAGGGAAGTCTTAAGCATACAGACGATAGCACCTTGCTGTTCAGTCTTGTAGCTAACAAATCCACTTTTGGCCTCCCCCACAGCTGAAGTGCATCAGCTACCGACTGGAGCAGAGACCATTTGATAAGGACCACACAGCCCCATCTGAACAGGCTGTCTGCCAGGCTACTTCTCTTGCCCAGAATGTGGCGGACTGAGAGAGTGAACTCCAAGACTGCCCATTGGAGGAGGTTCCAGACTTCCACACAAAGAGAAGGAGCATGTGTACCTCCTTGTCACGCAAGGTACACTGCAACTGACGTGCTGTCCAAGGTGATCAAAACTCTTTGAAGACTTTTGAAGCCGACACACCCCTGTAGGGCTAGAAACACTACCCACATTTCTAGGTTGTTGATATGAATGGTCATTTCTTCCACAGACCACTGTCCCTGAAGAACTGGTCCCTCTGGCTCCTGGTGAGCACCCTATCCTGAATCTGATGGATTTATGAACAGAAAGGAGTGGGGCTCTGAGGTGTGAATTGGAACTAAAGTTTTAAACTGTTCCTGATCTAGCTACCAACTCAGGGAGTGATGAACATTGGATCCCAGGGGTATCTGAGCCAACAGTGGGTCTTTGTGTGGTCTCCAGTTTGCTAGGAGCAGGAAATGGAGAGGATGCAGATGAAGTCTTCCTAAGGTAACTAGTTCCACAGCTGCATTCAGAGTTCCAAGGAGAAAGCTAAAGGCAAACAGACAACAAGGTCTTGGTCAAAAGATCTTTTATGAGGGAAAGAATATGGGCGATCCTGTTGGGCGGGGGGGGGGGGGGGATGCAAACTATCCACTGGTTAAGAAATTCATCCCCATGTATATGAAGTCATGCAAAGGGACAAGATGTGACTTCTCAAGGTAGGGGTTTGGAACGAGACAACTGTCAATCAAGAGAGAGTATATCTGAATACATTGTGCATCAACCAGTCAGCAAAATATTGGAAGATGGGAACTCCTGAAGACTTCAAGAGAGTGGCTATTATCCATATTGCCCTGGTAAAGGCTCCGAGGTGTAGTTGTGGCCAAACGGAAGAGCCCAAAAACTGAAATACTTCATGGCCCAGACAAAACTGGAGGCATTTCCAGTGGATCGGGAAGATGAGTATTTGAAGGTACACATCGTGAAGATCTAAGGATACTACTCAGTCATTGGGACTTGTGGCGTTCTTGGCTGAAGCAGAAATCTCCATGTTGAAAGGTTGTTCCTGATGAAATCTGTTTAAGGCGGAATGATCAATTATAACTCGAAACTTTCTACCCTCCTTTCAAGACAAAAAAAAATCTGGGAATAGAAACCTGGATTTTGGTCATTGTCCACCCTCTCCACTGTGCCCTTCCGTAGAAGGGTGTACACCTCTTCCCTTTGATGAACCAGACTTGACTGGTGAAAAGAAATGGGGTCCACAAAAGGGGAGGCTCCCAGACACAAAACGGAGAACCTTCTTTATTGTGAAAAAAAACCCCACATTGTCTGTGATGCCCAACAAAGCCTCTGAAAAAGGGACAGTCAGGCATCTACTTGGACACTCAGAGGAGGCAATGCAGGAGAGGATGCAACTCTCTATGGCCGATTACCTCCCTCTTTAGGGAAGGTGGAGGTGTTTGAAGCACTTCCTTCCTTGGCCTCTAGGATCACTCGTCTAGAAAAAGACCAGTGAGAGGGCGTTTTGAACTGGGGCTGCTTTTGTGGATGTTGAAATTTACCCTGTCTGAAAAAACATGAGAGGAGGTATGCTCAACTGTTCAGAGTGGGCACGTTACTTTGCAGGTTTACCCCCCCCCCCCCCCCCCCCCCGAGTCCTGGCCTGGGACCGACACTGTTGGTCCCTCAAGTCTTGCGATGCCACAGAAGGAACTGGACCTCTGAAGAGCATCTCGGCATCAAGCAGTGTAGCTTTAAAGTCTTTTTTTATATGATCAGCAAAACATTGGAAGATTCAAAAGCAGCATCTCTATGGAAGTGAAAAAGATCCGAAGCCAGTGCCATGGACATGAAAAAGTGAATGCCTGGACATTTTAGCCACAACCTCCAACAAGCACTGTAAGACTGCTGGAAATAATGATTCCAGCATGGTCTCCAGGAGTCAATGTCCAAGCTGCACTCACTGTAGAGAGCCGGCCGAAAAGAGATTGGCATGTGAGCCTACTGTAACCAAGGTCCTTTAGTTCCATGGCCTGCAAAAAGATCTGACTGGGAGACAAGACTCGATTCCAGCAGATATCCCCACCCAGGAAGCACCAGAGTCAAAGTGGGGAGGGGGGGCTTAAGGGGCTAAGCAGGGTAATGGACATGATAACTGGAGATGGAAAACAGTGGCTGCAGCACCCTTTTGCCATCTAGCAGCCTCCTGGCCCTGAGAAAGTTCCAAAACCATCGTTGACGACGGGAGCAAAAGAAGGCCTGAGAATGGGCTCAGAAAGTCTCTCCAAACTGAGGAATTCTAGCGCCTTCAGCTTCCAAAGGCTTTGGACACAGGTCTGCAGGAAGGAAGCAGTAACCACCTTATTGAAAGTCCAGACTTCCTCCTCCATCAATTACCACGAAAGCTGAGATGAAGAAGGGGATCCTAATGGAAGGTAAGGCCCTGCTGCAACGGGTTCTTCTGGAAACTCGTTAGTTAACCAGAACTGAAAGGCGATTGTCGTCTCGAGCAGAGACGGAACTATCCTTCGTGGTATGAAGGATGAGAGGTTAAAATGGAATTTTCGTCGTCATGTAACCACTCACAGGGGGGGTTCATTATTAAACTCGTCAGTGAGCTTGAGGATACAAGTTTGATCAAAATCAGATCAGAAATCTGACAACCACATAGGTAACAAGGTCAGCCAATCAGATGCAAGATTATCTCACTAACATGAGTGGATCTCACTTGTATCAAGTGATGATATAAGCATATATTCCAAGTCTAATCAAAATGAGATCAGATATCTGGCCTCCAAATGGTAACAAGGTCAGTGAATCAGATGCAAGATTATATAATTAACACGAGTGGCTCTTGCTCATTATCAAACCCCATCAAAATGTTGATGATACAAGCTTATATTTAAACCAAGATCTTAATGATATAAGTATATATTCCAAATTTGATCAAAATTGGATCAGTATGAATGCATGTAGTAGCATTTAATAACACCTCAGCACAACAGTGGTTGTATGGTGCCAACTGAAAGTAAAATAAAAAAAATGTTAAAATGAAGAATTGCACAAAAACCCTTAAAAAGATATACCTTCAAAATAAATGTCAACATGATGAAAAATGACCTCCAGAGTGGTAACAAGGTTAGCCAATCAGGTGCAAGATCACCTCATTAATATACACGGATCTCGCTCGTTAGTGAACTCGCGCACAATTTTGAGGATATAAACCCATATTCCAAGTTTGACTGAAACTGGATCAGAAATATGGAATCCAGAGTGGTGACAAGCAACTGCTGATGACCAGACAAACGTAGGGTCCTACCACATGCAATTAACTGGCCTGGATTGCTGTAGGAAAACAAAACAAAATCTGCCAATTATAAACAAAGCAGATGTCAAAACAACCAGCTTGCCAAAATCAAAAGTTGAATAATGTGTGGAAAATTACGATTGTAAAATGGATCGATGACGATCTTAATCGATCTATATTCAGAATGTAAACATAAATTACGATCATTCTTTCATGAATGTATGACAACTATGTGAATTTATGCTGGTTATGTGCTTTATATAATTAAACACATGTGCCTTTTCATATAGATTATATCACTTTGTAGGATTGCTTATACCACTGAAAAACTGTAACTGTTGAGTGGGTGAATCAAAATTAATGAAACAGCAATGAACGTCTAGCTGAAATGTAACCTGGAAAAATGCGATTTGGTAAAACGACGAATAAGCAAATTCTGCATCTAATATTTTGGGGAACAAACAAGGATATAAGCGACGTGAAGCACGATTTGCACTGTGCAAGTACTGTACACTATAGTACAGGTCTCCCAATAAATATAAGCGGCCAGTGAATTATGAAGTATGTATTTACCTTTATTTTAAGTCATGTAGGAGAAATCGGAAAATATGCACATGCAAAATAATAACAATCATAGTAGTTTATAACAGTTTATTGACATGGTAATTGAACGATGTTGGTCACTGCTGTATGGCGATTTTCGCAATTTTGTCTTTAATATTTTTTTGCGTGTCTACAAATTTTGGGACACCGAAATTTTATACATTTTAAATGCATACAAGTCTTGCGACAAAAAAAAAAAAAGGGAGCGTGTCCCAAGACTTAATGTTATTACGGTACATTACATTTTAATTCTTTTAGTTCACAGAGGGGATAGTCACCGATTCTATTGATACGGAGCGAGTGTTTTCTGTAATTGTGACACAGCCACAGTACTATCATTGGAACTAATTACAAAACTTAAAAGCAACTGTTTTTACCGATATAAAAAACATACCAATGCCTTCATTTCGGTTTTCAACTTTGATTGAGAAACATGGAGATATTTCCAGTGCCTCCAAAATACTTATCCATACATACAAATTGTGTTGAAATACATACTGGACATTAACCCGAAGGCAAATCTAAAAGCATACAGTCAGAGATCGCAAGGGTGGAGGTGTATGCCACAATTATTCAGAATTCCACACCTAAACTTGCAGAAATTGTGAAATTGTTGGAAATATCGTTGTGAGCTCCTCTACAGCAGAATATGAATGAAGATTCAGTCTCATGAACAATATCACAAGGATAATGGACATTCAATTTTGGGGGGGGGGGGGGGGCAGGTGTGTCAAAATTATAGTAAAAAATGTGGCTTTGTCAGGTAAGTGGATTTTAAGTCAAGGCAAGTGATTTTTGTCAACGCTACTTGCCGTAGACCTGTGTCTGAAAAAAAATTCTTTGAGCCCTGTGAAGTGTCATGGTAAAGGGGTTATGGATATATCAGTTTATTCCAGATGTTGTAGTGGTTGAATGTGGTCTACAAACTTCGTTTTTCTGCAAAAATGTCAAAATGTTCAAAAACTGATCATGCTCACAAGTTTACATTCTAACAAGATGGGACCTTTCTGACAGGTTGGCAGTAGTCGTCCTGAACAAACAGCACTGGCACTTCATCATCTAAAAGGATGCAAAAAAGTACTTGGATAGCTTAATCTGCCTTTGTCAGGTTGCAGTGACTTTGACTTTTGATTTTTATTACATGCAAACTTAACTGACAAGTTCTTAGTATCAACAGTGGCCACATTTCTATTAAGTTTTGGTGAAGGTATGTTTAGCAGAACTAAGAACATTCACAGTAACCTCAACATCGAACCTTTTTCAACCCTCAAATCAATAGGGTTCTTTATTTCTACCTGCAAAGTTTTGAAGGTATGTGAAGCACGTCTTTATGCAGAAAACCATATGCTTTGGTTATTCACAGTAAAAAGCCAATAATCCACGTGCATAATTGTAAATGGATCCCATCCCTCGCAGCTAATGAACTCCAACAGCTGGTTGCATACAGTTCATTTCGGATACATACGCTTGTTCTTACTTCTGCCACCTTTTTCTTCTTCTTCTGACTTCCATCTTCCACTCCATTCTGAGATTTTCTCTTTTTCTCTGCCTCCTTCTTCTTTCTTTTCTGCTCAAAGTCTGCTATTAAATCTGGACAGTCTAAGTTCTCTTCTGGCTCCCACGTGTTCTCAGAGCTGAAAATAGTAGTTTCATATATAACCCTCGAGATAACTGATGTTGGTTGGGGACCAACAGAGGTGGAAAAACATGGTGCCTGGTCAGTGTTGCACATAGGATCCCATGGATAGGCAACACAATGTCCCCTTAACTCCAAATCTGGGGGACAGGTAACATTTTAAAGGGACAAATGAAAATAATAGGATGTCATGCACTAATAGTGCTATAAAAATGAGATAATCTTGTTTGCTTGAACAGTTTTGCCAGCATAACTTTGTTGTCTGCATTGTACTATCATATTTTCCTTGAACACTTGCATTAGTGTAATAAAAGTTTTATCACATGCTCAGTCAACTCATGAAAACATTAATATGTTTGAATATCTGGTTAACCTGAAATGAGCTGCACCATGGAATTTTCTGTTCTGGATCTTGCTCTCATTTAACTTTTGTGTACACTCATTATCTACCAGAATTTATTATAAAAAATAGCTATGTCTTCTGAAATAATTTTCTTTCCAAACAAATCATTAATTAAATGACAAATTGTGTATTTGCATAATTTAGTGTCTTTTATCATTATTTGAATCTCAAAATAAACTGAATCTTCCTCATCGTAGTTACTTTAACCTTGAAAATATGTTACACCAATGGCTGTAAAACACTTTACACTGCAACTCTGCCAGCTACCACAAACTTCGAATGTTTTGATTGCCAGATACATTATTTCAAAATAGATATTCCTTGCCTTTTTACAGTTTCAACACCTTTTGTGACTTTGACCCTTGCTAGTGCCAACAGAGACATCCACTAATGAAAAGTTGTAGGCATATTTTTCGAATTTTTTCCAATGGAAGAGCATGCTGGGGGTGGTGGTGGTGGTGCACAGGGTCAAGATTTGGGGGACACAGGACAAAGAATTGCGGGACATCTGCGAGCCTGTGCTGAATGTGCAACACTGCCTGGCTGAGTGTGATAACCAAATTGTAGCTTTGGGTAACCAAGCTTCTCTAAGCCCAAATGGACAAAAAGAATCTGGTTGTAAACCGATTGTAGTTTATAAACAGTGTTTGCCGAGATTATGATCAATAATAGTGCAGGGAGACAAATGTCTTCCAGTGATGAAAATATATGAATTTTGTTTTGAAATACAGGAATAATAGAAACAATAAATGAGAACAGAGACAGGGTAAATTTAACCTTCTCCACCACTTACGAGCACTATCCCTTTATTTAATACCATAAACAGTTAAAAATCAACATCTGAAACATTACTTCACAAAACGTTACAAATAGAAAAGGTTCAATGACAGAAAATAAACTAATTTGACTATGAATTACTTAAATCATATTGTGACTAGAGGTTATTATGATCACAGAGAATCCATATGGTTAAGCAACCAGTCTTAATACAAAACCGATGTGTATCGACATCCACATCCTCAACAATAAATCATCTTTATCATAACTCGCATATCAAAGTGTTCAATTTAATTACATATTTTAATCTTTTAAAATGCAAAAGCATATAGTTCGAAGCCATATGCTGTTTTTTTCCCTTTTCTGGACAATTTGTTAGCAAATTATGTAATCATCAATACAAAAAGACATTTATGGTCGGATCAAGTTTTTAGTCTATTTGAAACACCATAAACACTAAGCAAACAGTGCATGGTTTTGCTGGTCCTGGAATATGAGTAAGTAAATGAATCAATTCATCTCTGATCAACAGACTTGCATATTTGTTGTTTAGTTACAGACATGTATAATCATTAAAATTTCAATTTGAAAGAGAATGACATGGACGAACAAACTGAAGTAGACGCCATGTAAGTTGGTAAGTAAAAGAATAGACAAAAGAATAAAATGAATGAAAGAATCAACAAAGGAATGAACAATAAATGAATGTAAGAAGAAAGAGACAAAAAGAGGAGAATTGCAATATATATGAATTCACACATGGATGAGAATAAAGAGCACAACAAAGGAGCATAACATTTTGCAAAATGGACATTTTAATTTTACTGAAACCAGGAATGGAAATAAAAGATGCAAATTCCTATAATGAATGGAGGTTACTATTAAATGGGGGTTTTATTGACCATTTTTTATTAGACCGAGCAATAAAACAATTATCTTCTTAGTAGAGAAATCAGTAATCTCCCCAAATTAGAGGACTTAAAAACTATAAAACATGTCTATTTGTTTTATCTGCTAAATCCGGTTAATATTTTTTCTCTTTGAGTGTTATTTTGTACATGTTGATATGAGCATGTCAACACTGTTCACCGAGTACAAGACATCACATCGTGTAGAGTACAATTTTGTTCCATTTGTCTGAAAGCAATATGGTGGTGCATGCCAGGTCTTGTGGGTAAATTATGTCAAATTCTATTTACAGCAACAAGATGAATTCGTAACCTGACCTATTAGAAACCGAACTGACTTCTCTTTAATTTAAGCCAGACCAGTGAAATTTAGGAATGTAATCTTCAGAACCCTCTTGTTATGAGGGACAGCATCTGTGTGATCCTGTCAGGTGAAACACAGACTGTCCTTTGTGATGAAATTCATCCCCATGTAAGTGAAATTTTGCGGAGTTGGATGAGATTAACCACAGACAAGACAGTTTTCCAAATGAGTGACAGGTCTCTTAGTAAGGCATTTAGTACCAACAAGACATTATTAGTATTATTTTTTGGTTTTAAAAGCACGTCGAGATGACCATCCATTTTGGAGGAGTAACTCCAATAAGATTTTCAAGATGTCAGCCACGGTAGCCATATTGGATTTCAGATTGGCACCATTTTCATTGAGGATCAACAAGACATAATAAGTCTTTTAGTGAACACTCTAAGTTTATATGATTAGAAATTGAGGTGCTCAAGTATTCACAAGCTCGGCCAATCATATGCAGATTCGTCTAATTAATATGCATGATCTAGCTTTTAACTGTATTGTTAGAGCTACTGGAATAAAGGTGTTAGGTTTTACAGCCCCAGAATTTTACATCAATTTCTTTGTAGTCAGAAGGACTAGTAAATTGAGAAATTTACTAATTCCGCTTCTCTACTCCTTCCCACAAAACAAATGCAACTTTACTAGCCTTCAGACTATTGAAATTATAAAAACTAATAGTTTGACATGAAATTTACTAGCCCTGGCTATTCAGCTAGCACAAATTCTTAGCCCCGTTTTGATTCTTCACTTAGTTTTGCTGTGGCAAAACCAAGACCTTAACACACACAAGACCATGCTCACATCTTTAAGCAAGAGGCATAGACGATACTTAAATCCAACAACTGCTAGTCACATCATTGAAACCTTAGCTGACACAAATAGGATTGTTAGGTTTGAGAAGGGGACTTGAATTCTGCCACTAACCTTCTGAAAAGTTTAAGATTGATCTCTCAACTAAAATCTATAAGGTCTTTAAAAGTTTGTATCTCACATACTCTGGGTAGCCTTTCCATTTCAGAAGGTATTCTTTCTTGCCACCTTTCACTCTAACATCAACAACTTTCTCCACTGTAAATTCTTCCTCCTCCCCTTCTTCATCCTCTCCTGCTGCTTCCTCCGCTTCTACAATATCTTCTGTTGCCTTCTTCGCAGACATTTTATATAGTTAGCACCTTACAAAAATAGAAGAAAAGTTGATTATTTTTAACATCCTAATGGCAATTTTTGGAGGCGATACTAAATTAAAAAAAATTCTTTGGAAGAGTCGGTAAAAACTGCCTACATTGAATAAAATACAAGAGCTCACTAGCGGTGCCATATTAGGACTCAACATACCTTTAAGTTGCTGCCCCTAGAGTATAGTATTTGACTTCCTAGGATAGTACAACATATGTGACTCCCAACGATGTAGACTTACATCTGTTGGTGCATAATACGCTGCCACTAATCTGTGCGGTTCATTTTGAAACATCAGAATAAACAAGAGTCTCTCAAAGGGACCAACACTCACCTGTCCGAAAAGAATTTCCTGGAATTCAAGATCAGCCATTTCTTCTTTTCTAACTACAAAGTGTCTAAACCATCTCTGATATTCTTGACTGGTAAGATTTTCAAATTAGCCACTGTAACAGTCATAATGGATGCAAGATTAGCAGCATATTCATTTAGGACAAACTAGACACAATTGGAAGATTTTTGGTGAAAATCCAACGTTGATATGACCATCCAATCAATAGAATTAGTGACAAGATTTTCAATATCAGTGCTGCTTCTAGGATTTTTCAAAATAGGGCCAACTCCACCATCCTTTTACCAAAAGTGGGCTAATTCTAAATTCAATGGGACAAATTTGTTCCTCTTACTTTAGAAATATGGGTCACACAGAAAAATATATTTAAAGTGATTGTCGTATCCTCTAAACAGACAAGAAAAAGGTTACAGTGTGACTTCTTGTATCTAAGCAATATATTTAGCTTGTAAACCTGATCCAATGTTTAAAAAATATTTAATACTTGCAAACATGTTCCTTTTTTATGGTGTTCATGCATGTCAAACATGGGCGCAATAAAGATGAGGCTGTCATTATTTGGTAAACTATCATAAGGTGCCCCAACATGTTAATTAAAATTATGAAATTTAACATTATTGAGGTTAACGAGTTCTTAATTCTATGCTGAAGCAGAAATAAACAAAATCCAACTTAGTATGTACTTCAGCAATGCCAATACAGAATGACAGCACAGCCAGTAGTTACCTCCTCTGATCTGTACATTTTTATTTATATTTATGATCAAATACAAGTAATCCTCATTAAAAAAAATCTGTAGATAGTCTATAGCGAGATTGTGTAAAATTCCCAGGGAACCATTACAATCTAAATCTATTATTTTGGTTTTTATAGGTGTAGTAATTCCATTTGTTGTAGTAGTTGTTGCGATCGTTATTTTCCAGAACATGTTTGTGACGAGTACAATTTCATGAATGAAAATTCCATGAATTGTTCCAATAGTTACATAGTATACTCTGGTCTTATAGTTACAATAGATATTATATTCATTAAAAAAAAAAAGTTGGTGATGCCTTCAGAAATTCTCTTTATCTTTCTATCCAAGTTAGAAAAGAAACAATTTGGACCCATCTGTAAAAACATGGGATGAAAATGTTTTGGATTATTCCTTCAATTATATCTGCAATTTTTTTTCAAGAATACCACTTGGTACCAATTGAATTCCTGTAACTAACCTACGGAACCACCACAATATTGAAAATTCAAAATCAATCAATTTCGAAATACTCAGACCCAATCTTACACATCACAGCACAGAACCATCCTTGATGTATGCTTTGGAGTCGAGACAATCTGATTAAAATCAGATCTTCACGGTCCTACATGGAGATCTGATGGACACCAATACCAGGTCACGTTCAATTGACCTTGTAGTTCTCAAAGCGATTCATTTCATTTGGAACATACCATTACTAACAATAACTCTCCCTAACACGAATTTGCAATGCTTTATCTAATAGGCTACTAAAAATAAGTGGACTGGGAATTCCAAAGGTCACAAAATATGTACTTTCAGTGTCTATCAGGTCTCCACGTAGTAATGTGGAGATCCGATTTTAATCAGACTGGCATTAAGAAAACTATTCGAAAAGTAGCATTTTTTTGTAAAACTATGTGCTTGAGACTTGCATCACCTAGTGCTACTTTATCATAATTCCTAAACCAAGTTAGTAAAAAAACTGACAGTGCACGAGTTCTATGGGCAGATTTTTTTAAATTCATTAGAAGTAGGAGTTTACAGAGATATCCACCAAAAAATACCTCATTTTAACAATATTAACTTAAGCTATTTAAATATTAAAGTACTGTATTTTAGCACATCAATTTTTAAAATTCCCACCAACAACTGTTTTTTTTCTTCTCAATGACCTTTGGAGCTCTTTAGCACAGGCACTTGTAACAACTTTTATTGCGATGGGAGCAGAGGAATGCCGAGGTCGGTAAGATGAGACGAGTGTCTAAAACGAAACGAAGCCGCATAATTGTTTTCATCAACGTTAGTATATTTTTCTTCGTTTTGTTAAAGAAATAAACTCCAATTTTAACCCACTTTCGCATTCCTTGACTACCATCGCATTTCAACAAACTGAAATTAATGTCAACGGAACTTTAAAATCCGTCCACTTGCTTGTGTCGGAATTTGATTCCATCAGGAAAAAGATGTCAGAGCAAGTATAGATAAGACTAAAGCAATTAGACTTTAATTTGGGGATAAGTGTCAATATGGGCTGCCAAGTGCGAGATATTCCTGAAAATTTGGCTTCTAGTTCCCGTCAGTCGACCGGGAATCATGCTACACAACGCCATTTATTTAAGCAGTAATAAGTCGAACCCAACAACATAAAACATCAGTGTAGACGTCTTACATTGTAGGACAACCCATGATCAACTTTCTCTTTCCATCATTCATTATAGATGTTATGATATGATGCAGCGACAAAAAAGACCCAAAACAGATAAGAGGTCATGGGCAACTTGCATAACTAGGTTATGCAGTAAATGGTAGGTAAACATGTTCAGCAGTGATAAAAACAAATAAAAAGACCCAGAGCTCTCTTACAAGCGAGTTATTATGTCCAAAACAGTCTTGAAAATTTTGGTAAACTCTTTGAAAAATCGTGCTGTTTTCTATAATGGGGATTTTATTTTTTAAAGCATTAACGCGAAGAAAAAGATTTCTTCTTGCAGTGGTCGTTTTATTTAGGCCCAAAATTATATTTTCTGTCGAGATTGTGAGAATACAACTTCGTGTATATATATATATATATATATATATATATATATATATATATATATATATACCAAAAATATAAATTAACAAAAGTAATTTTTTTTTGTACATGTGACTGCCCTTCAGTGCGTGAAAAACAACAGGTCGCAATGTGCTGATTTGGGTTAGGGGCTGGCAAAGAGTGGGTCTCGGCCCTCAAAGGGATTTGGCTCCTTGTCGGCAAAGTTAGGAGCCTCTAACCTATGTGGCTAAATAATGCATAATGAAAAATACTATCAGAACTCGTTGCATTTACTGCATATATACTCTGATGAAGGTGATTGAAAAATAACGTATTTCTGACATACCACCGGTTACATGCATGGCGGGGAGGGGAACCGCCATGTTCTGTTTGAATAATCTGCCAAATTACCTGACGTAGTCATTCGACATACTAAAATATCCGATTTTGAAAAACACTGAAATTGTCGAACATCATATGTAATTTTTTTTTTTACTGACCACGTAATGCAAGTTCTTCTGTTAGCACTTTCCCGAAACCAATAAAACAAAGGTTTCTTCTTCTGCTTGGAGTGCTATAGTGCGCATGTAATTTCATCCGGGCAGTTCGATTCGTTTGATAACGCGGGAAAAAACGCAGAGTGTAAAATTCATTTTATGAATGACAATATAAAATACAAATTTTAAATCAAACACATTAAAATTTATTAAGATAATTTTCAATAATTCACATTCTTCTCTGTTACATGTTTTTGATGGAAAATAAATCCTTTCACGTTCCACGGAAATTGACGATTTTTAATATATTCAAATCACGTGATACAGCGTTCTCTTTTACTTCAGGTCTCTTTCAAACAAGCATCATGCAGGTAAGTGCAGGGGTAAAATAACTTACATTTTACGATTATCATATGACGATAAAATCTTTTTATGTAAGGAAGCTAACAGTAAACATAAAAGAAAGATTTAATTTTTAAACATGTGGTAGACCCAAGAAAGTGGAGCTCAAACAAAAGAATATCTCGATTGCGTACAGTCTTCTTAGCGGGAAGAAAATGGCGGAAACGTCCATGCCTATGGAATGGTCATAAATCAGCACTAACGTGCAGGTCTCATAGACTTGTAAAGCAATAGACCTTTCTTAAAGAAAAGAATCTCTGGGAAAAATCTAAACGTTTTGAAAAGAAAGATAGTGTACCTAGTGATTGCTGTGAAATGTATTTCATCTTTTCACACGTCGGGAAAGGCTATTTATTCGTCGTCATTGATCAAAACTGAAAATTCTTATATTTCATGCAAAATTGTGCCAGAGTCGATTCCTCGAGAAATTAGTAGTACACCTGGCATGCAAGAATTTATATAAAACTCGCACTTTCCCGAATTCTGGACGTTACTCCTTTAACCGAAATTATTGATCCAAAGAAATGCAAACCCCGTTAAACCTCTACTACTGCGTCGTTGTGCTTTTAACGCAACCCCCGACAGATCCAATTAAGTAGCGATGACGACCGGGTCCGCCATATTGCCCTTTGTATCTTTCGTAATAGTTTTTATTGGATAGTTTTTTTTTTGCCAGGGGGTGGGCCGAAGAAGAGCAATATACGCCGCTACTAAAGTACAGGTCGTGTAGAACGTTTATCGACCCGCACCCTATTTTGACGCTTACCTAATTTGACGCAGTGTTATAAACTCCCAGTTCTCGAGAGAACGCATCTTTCAATGACGTCAAAACCACAACGTTAATTTACACTGATCAACAAAGTCACACAGACCACAAAATTTGTCGAAAATCCTATTGTTGTCGGTTGTGAAAGATACATACCTTGAAAAAAACGCCATTTCACTAATTCTCTTTTTTTCAATTAGTAAGTCTTCATTAAAATCCTTACTAACTATTCTGACTGGACAAATAAACTTCCCACCATAATAGGCATCCAGTCTGCTACTCGACGTGTGTTAGCAACGTGACTCGCAGCTGATAACTGCATCTGTAACGCTTTACAGTGTACAGTGTTATACAGTTTGATGTGGATCTGTCATGACTGATTTTCATAGGTGGTTCTTTGTTACTATAATTTGTGGAGATTTACAAGAAACATACTTTTACGATATATTTCATAATTAAATTAGTATCCTTTACATATTTGCTTATTTAAATCAAAGTCTTAGGATTTTTAATCTGATAATTAGGCAATTTTACTTAGTAATTTTTCAATAATCTTTCAAGACATTCTTGATATTTAACTTGTTTTGACCAATTAATTTTTTAAAGATTTATTTGATAATGGCAAGAATGATTATAAATGAAAATAAAACCTTCTCCTTTAACTCTATATCTTCTGTCTGTGATCATTTGTATTCTGGATATAAAAAAAAGTTGTGAAGGATGCAAAACAATTTTGATATTCCAAAAACTACATTCAAGGATTGAAGCTCTGCATGTTCACAATGCCAATTAAGTATTGGGGAAAAAAAGACATGCTAAATCTAATATTATTTTAATAACAAGTACACGATTTTATAATAATACCATAATGATTTTTCATAATTTGATTCTTTTTGCTTTCGAGACAAAATCTGTACCAAAATTAAATTTATGATAAATGTAAGAAAAGCTTTAGGAATGCCAAGTTAAATTTCTTTCTGTAATTTTTCGATAAACTTAAGTTTTCTATGTCTTATTGATGTTCCTCTTCAATATAGTTTTATTCCCTGACCATATGTACAGTGGTGTCACTAAAAGAAATAGACTTCTTTGAAGTGTGTCATAATGGGTGACGTAGTACACAAACTTTCCGCCAAGGGGTCGTCTGGTTCAAAGCATGCAAAGAAGAGTATTAGGGAATATATCAATGTCATTTTTTATGCATACTTTGCTAAAATAACTAATGTTTCTAAATAATGAGAGGTATCAATATGAAAGGAGTATATTTATGACAAGGTGAAAGTTAGTACTTGGGTGCGTCAAAATAGGACAGTACCGACTTTCAGTAATGGGTGTAATTTTTAGATTTTGATTACGCGTACAATGGCGGTTATTCACTTTATTTCAATCCTCGTACATTCGTAATCCTTACAAGGTGATTTTATACACTTCCTGAGAAATACATGTGACAAAATCTGTTAAAGTACTGGACTTTTTTGGACGAGGTCAAACTAAAGGCGTGATCCAGTATAAAACTTCTCCTGTTGTGATGGCACAATGAAAGGAATCAGTCACTTCGCACCTGCAAAGTCGCACACTAATAAAGTTGTCGCACCCAAATATAAAGTTATGTTGCACCTAAATATATACCCATCTGTAATACACCGTATATTAAATTTTGTTACCATGTTGTATGTTTTCCATTGCATTAGCCTTTATTAGTATGCTACTTAGCTATGAACTACTTGCTTGATTGATGTAAAGATTGATTCATTATGTTTTGTTATATATTTATTTGGGCCAAAATAGATCACAGCGTTGTGCATTGGACACACCACTTATTGCATTGCGCTTCTGCATTGAGGTCAGTTTCTCTGACACTAGTGTATGGATAGTCCTGAAACTTGATGGATATATTTATTTTTACTCCACCTCAATCGTTGCCTTCCAAAATGGCTAGTAATAATATATACTTGCAGTAGGTACAAAATACTGCAAATTCAAATATTGTTACGTTTTAATCCCACTATTATCATTAGAAATGCATATATTGTATGCAGTGTTTTTTCATTTCATTACAGTATACATCACACAATACTTGTATCTACATTTGGATGTTGATATGAAAACATTAAAGTAAATATTACTCCCTGCAAAATAAAGTGTCCATCAATGTTGTTTACCCTCTGGTGTTTACTGGTAAGTATATTGCTTTCGTTTTCGTGCAAGTACGAACAACCCGTATTTGTATTATATTTTGTGCTCTGATGTATAAACTGTGTTTCATGCAATAAAAATTTATTTGATTTATATTTGCCTTTTTCATAAGCCAGATCTAATTCTCAAGTATTTCCCAAGTTCAATTTATTTTTTTAAAAGTCACCAGAGCTGTAAAAATTTGATGGCCTGATGGCCGGGTAAAGCATGAATAATAACAAGTTGTCCTTTTCTTACATTGGCTTGGTGCTGCATATACCAAGCAGCACATGCGTGGTTGGTTGGTTGATGAAGCTAAGCTAGCGGATTAGCGATTTGTAAAAGCCCCTTATACAATTTGTTCCCCTAAAGATCCTGCTATCATTACATTATATTTAAATCCATTTTAGTTCTGGAAGTTGGTAGCCACCGATTTTGTTGATATGGAGCGAACGTTTTCTGTAATTGGGAAACATCCACAGTAATATTGCACAAACTTGTTATGGACTTGAAACCACAATTTTTAATGATCAATATTAAAAAAAAGATCAATGCCTTTCTGACATTTCTATTTTCAACTTTGAGAAACATGGACATTTTTGTTGCATTCAGACCCCACCCCCCGAATACTTTTCACTACTTTACAGATTGTAGTGATATACAGACTGTACATTGACCTGAATGGATACAGTCAGTAATTGCAAGAGCAGAGGTGCTTTCCACAGTTGTTAAGAATTTACCATCTGACCATGCAGATATTGTGAAATTGTTGGAAACCTTGTTGGTTGTGATGGTTCGTTGACCAATATCACAAGTACATGGGACCATTTAATATTCTGGACATAGGTGGGCGAGTCTAAATAATAATAAAAAATGTGGCCTTGTGGGGTGTATTTTTGCCCTCTGCCTGTCTGACAAATTCTTTGACCACTGGAGCAATTGAACAATGAATGACATCGGGACCTGAGACGTGAATAAACACACAAGTGAATTTTTTTTATGATTTTTGTCTCTTTTCATATTTAACTCTTTTCATACTGAACCCCAATCGGCCAGGCAGTTGTGTAGAACCGGAAATTTTTTCAGTCGGTGGTGTGTCTGCAGGAGAGAATGCAGTGACGTTGGTCAACCTGGTTTTACTGGACAAGTTTTTCAAACAACTTCTAAAAGTTGTATACCATATTAAAAGAGCATTAAATTTCTATAACCCTTTTGCAGCAGAATACGACTCCAGTCACACTTTACCTTTGCCAGCGGGATACAGCTCCGGTCGTATGTTCACTACATTGTTACCAACTTTGCACAAAACATGTTTTCAACTGTATCAAACTTCATCAATTTACGTGTACTCTTTTGAAAAGAAGGAAATAAAGATAGAAGGTACACATAGCATTAATAGAGTGTGTTTAAAAGACCCCACAACTGATAAAAAATCGATTTCAAAATAGACTTTTGACGTGCGGAGATAAAAAAAAATGCCATATACTGAAAAGGCAAGTGAAAACAGTTGTATGCTTGCTGAATTAGTTGGAAATGAAGACCATTTCGTGTGGAAAATTGACATTCTAGGCAGTGGGGATCTCTATCTTTACTTCTTCAAAATGAACGGAGCTGATAACTGGTTATTTGAAAATTTGATTTAAAACACTAGTTTTAATGTGTGGAGATCAACACGGCAGTGATGTGGATCCTGATTTTGATGAAAATATAGACAATTTTGTGTGACAAATAGACGTTTTACGCAGTGCAGATAGCAACCTCGACTTCATCAAAATGAAGAGATATGATAACTGGTTGATATAAAATTCAATTTCGAGAATGGTGGACAGTACCAATGTGGCAAGTGATGACACATTAAAACGCGTTTGAAATCAAATTTTCAAATAACCAGTTGTCCATTTTGATGAAGTAAAGATAACAATCCCACTGCCTAAAATGTAAATTTTCCAGCCATTTATATATAACTATATGTAAGAAATCTGTAAATTGCAGCATGAGATGCTGTGAGGTCAGGAACTTGTCTTAGAGTTACAATAGCACATTAAAAAATGGTGGACAGTGCAATAGATATAAAGAGGAGTCTATTCTTCAAATTATGGAGGAAACATTCCAGTTGGATATATTTTGTAATTCTGGAAAAATCGAGTCCGGTTGCTACTACTATGAAGCTATCTTTGATTTTACTAAATAGATAAAGATTAAAAGCACAAGATTAGTTTTATAATATTTACACAATTTCTGTTGTAAATTTTACCGAGATGCGTAGTAAAACTGATTACAGTGGAGTTTGAAGGTCTCCATTTTATACATTACTGGAGAGGGTTGTCTGGAAAATTCCATAGATTTTGACCAGTGGTGAGAAGAATTGCAAAAAAGAGGTTATGGAATCTAATATTTGGGTGAAACCTCCCTCCCTCCAGACCACAAAAGTGCATAGTTGGCAAAAATGGAGAGAAGTGGATGTGCAAAGTTTAAAATGGTTATGTCTGCGATAGGGCACCTGTCACTATTGTGTTGCTTTCCGGGATGGAAATTGTCCTCTGTATGATCACAATTCCTTCCTCCCATTAGATGGATAGTTGTAGAAAGTTCAGAACTATAAAGAACACTGACCCAGTTCCCCACATCACAGACCCCTGCACAGACATCCATCCTCCTTTTTACAGACCTCTTAGATCAATTGAATTTGTCATGCTCTACATAAATATTGCCTTTCGTGTCAAGATGCGATGTCTGGCGTCGAAATAGGTTTTTGTATAGTTTTTCTACACTTGGTCCATTGCATATCGACCCCTTGGTGCATCAAGGTGCTATCTGCAGTTTTTAGCTTTTTTGAGAAAAAGCTGTTTAAAGATTTGCTCTCTTTATGTCAATGATAAAAGTATTATCTATATATGTTTTTTGTAGCATACATCCGGGTAATAAATATGGTGCAATACTTATATTGAGACACTCGTATATATAAAAGTTTTGCCCCTTTTTCTCAAATATCACCTTGTAGCATTCACAGAATATTTGAAATCTTTTTGAGCATCAAGGTGCTATTCAGCATATGGCACCTTGATGCTTACAGACAACTTGCTATAAAAAGTATGTTATTGTCAAATGGACCCTTCTGCAATAAAATAGTCAAAATGAATGTTTGATGTGCAATATTGCAGATTTATTTTCTTTGTATTGTACATCATTTAATATGCAGCCCTTAAAACAATTTCTAAGCGTTAAACAACTGTTTCTTTTAAATATAAGCACAATAATAAAGTGAAAAAGAATGTTATTGTTTGTATTCAGGATAACGTGGCATTATATATTTTACACGGCGTATACACTTTTAAAACCGATATTTACAAGAATAACTATTATTAATTCCTTTAAAAGTGACCGATGCACTTCAGTCACAGTAATGTTCACTTCTTCATTGTCAGTTCTTATTTACTTTCTGATACATCTGGCATTGGAAGGCAATCATTTTTATGCTTTGATGTTGGTATTCGATCATAATATGGATGAAATTCCTCGGGAATGAACCCACTGTGACTAACAGATCTGTTTTCTTACCGTTTGATATTGGCATTTTCTCGGTGTAGCATGCTTCCAATTCACTTGGTACATGCAAGTTTGGAAGTTGATTCCTTGACCTTGTACTTGACAAAACATTAATTTCCATGAAAGCATTTGCATCAAATGTTACTGCTGATGTTTTCTCTACCTTTATCCTGACAATTTTGAACCAGTTTATTCTTGTATTTCTGATGCTGACTTTCATTTTTTGGACAAAACTTCTTTGAAAATGCCTTCAGGTTCAAGAAATCTGTATACTTCATTAGCACAACTATGTAGGTTTTTTTCCTTCGAGAAAGAGATGCGACAGTATGCCACTGAGATGGAACATAGACCACAGTTTTTTTTTTTTAGCACCTTCAATGATGGCATGCATGCTGTGTGATTCCGTCTGAGAAAGGCCTGGCTCAAAGAATGTATGGTTGATGACTTTGAGTCTGCTTGCTTTGCTTATGGCATAGAGATATGCAGAGGCCACATGCTGGTTCCTGTTCTCTATCCTCCACAAGTATCGGAATAAAATGTTATTTCTTTCACTAAATGGTTACTTGCAAGGGAATTAATGCAAATTAGTAAGCATGTTCCAATCTCGCATGAACCTCTTCCACCTTCGGTTTCATCCCAGAGGTAACGGGTGCCATATTCATCTCCTAAATGAGTAAAATGAAAGATTGCAACAAAAGTTTTTGTTGTAGAAAAGTTCTCCAACAAGTGTGCATGGAGTATTCAATACTGTCTGCAAGTCAAAAGTTGCAGCATAGAATGAATTGTCGATCTTTGCTCTAATTTTATCATTAGATTTTTTGCTCGTGTGAATTCACCTTATGCATCAAATGGGAATTGTGCGTTTCTTTTAGAGTATTGTCAGCATTTCCTTCAGCCATTTTGATATTGAACTTTGTACACTGGGAACACTGGTCTTTCCTTGGTTTGAAAAATGAATAATTGTATTCATCACAGAATATTTGTCAATACTTTGCTTGGCTTACTGGCTTCATCTTCTTTGATTTACATTGGCTTATATACAAGTGCCACATTTTTGTTATGTTCAAGTTGTGTAATAAATATTTTCTTCTTTATTGTTTACGTGAATAATGTGCTTCCATTGTAGGAAATGATTCGATATGTGCACACAAACTGAATAGATGCAGGTGGTGTTTTGTTAAAGGGTGAACATTTTCCTCCTGTCAAAACCTAAAAAGACGACGCTAGATTTTCTGTTCATAGCAGTTGTAGCTGTCTTTTTACCAATACCATGAGCATTGATAAAGAACATTTTGCACACACACTCTTGTAGTATTTACTTCAAAAGCATATTGAAGACTAGTCTTCCTTTGTCCCGTCTTGATTCGTTTAGGATTATAGTCCTTGATATTCTGGCAAATAAACTGCTGCGAGCTGTTGTAATCTTGCAGGCCCCAGTACATGTCAAATATTTCTTTTCTGCCCTCTTCCGTAATATTTCATTGCATTTAAACTTAAATTTAGAACAGTCTTGAAATTTCATACTACGTTGCTGAATTTGTTTGCCTTGTTGTGATATGCATGCCAAGCCACAGCTCCTGTTTTTTTTCTCCGAAAATTCTCTTTTCCATAGATAAGGTTTTGCTTTTCTCTTTCAAAAGATTCTTTAGTCTTTGGACTAACATATGCTGCCTCTTCATGTGGCGTTACATCAACATGCCCACTACCCAGCTTTGCTTTTGCTGGTGTTGGCAAATTGTTGAGAGCATTTCCTTTGCCAGCAGTGTTTCCTCTTTCTGCACTGCTGTCCATGCCGTCAGAATGGTTTGATCTTCATATATGCTAAATTCATGTACGAGTTTTGGTCAAATTCTGTCATGTCATACACATGATTAGAAATCTCACTTGAGAAATATCTTTATGTGGCTTTTCAGTATATTTGCTACAGCTAATGGTATACAGTCGGCAATACCTGTGTTCTATTGGCCCTTTCCCTCGATTGATTCAACTTCACGAGCAAACGATTGATGAAATGATACACCTGTGCTGTGTATTGATACGATTCATGATACACAGCCTACGATATAACAATACATTATCGATACAAATAACAACTTGATGGTCTTTTCATCTTTAGAAGGTCTGTCAGTGGTAGGGTTGTGCAGTTTTGTATGTTTTGACATATTGGTTGTATTTCTGGTATGCAGATTACAATCAGACATAAATGTAGCATGATAAAAAAAAATGACATCCAAACGGACTACATATTAGTTGTTACTGATTTAAATTCGATCATTTCGGCCATTTGAGGCCACTCCATTTGATCGGATCATGGACTCGTCTTGGTAACCACACCCTTTTTTTACACTGCATGAATGCTTTTGAAACATCTTGTTATCAATTTCATGTTTTCACTTAATTTTGAAAGACATGAAGGTGTTATCTTCAACATGGAAGAAATGGTGCAATTTCCACCCGGAAGGAAAATCTTGTCCAGAGCAAATCTAGGAGTAGGAGTGGAGATGAATAACAACCAAAATCGATCACATTTTACTTCCTGCAGATGAAAAACAACTGCTGCGGCTGCAGGCACTCATTTATGTTAGTGAAAAGGAAAACGAGACAATTCCCACTCCCCTTCTATACAAAATTAAAAAATAAACAAAAATTGACAAACTTTCCTCCTTGCTGATTCGGTGCTAATTGTATTTATCCTGTTGGCACGTTTAGTCACTGATTACCTATATCAACATAAAAGGAAAAATTCCAAACTTGTTCTCCATTTAAGACATTAGTAATTTACAGATCATTTAATAACCATTTTGAACGATGTTTCTCTGTTGCTTTGTATCTGCCTGGATCGAGTTTGGATGCCAATATTTCCGGTGTGTCACGCAGTGAATAGGCTGCAGTCAATTCTGATTGATGGTTATTGTTTACCCTGAACTGCAACCAACAATAACCACCAATCAGAATTTAATGTAATATATTTCACCGAGCGACGCAGCGAAAGTGCAACCTTTAAATTCGATCCATATAGACCAGATAAGAAGTAACAGAGAAACTTTGCGTAAAAGTAGTTATTAAATGATCAGGAAAGTACTTAAATCATACATGGGGAACAAATTGGGAAAGTCTCCTTTACGTTGATATATATTCTAAGTGGCTGAACATTCTGATGTGATAAAATAATTGGCATGTAATCTGCGAAGGTGGGGGGGCTGGACACGTTTCGAACCTCGTAGCCGTGTGTTAATTTGCAAAAGGTGAGTGGGTGTTTTCAACAGTGGTTTTTTTTTCTTTACTACTGACAAACATTAGTGCCTGTGCCTGCGATGGCTGTCTCAGATAATTCCCAGTTTAAAGAATAAAAAGGCAAACGAGTACTTATTATTCATGACTGCTGAATATTAAAGTAACTTTTATAGGGTAAGCATCGTTTTGTATCGATTCTTCACCACTTGTGCAGGGATGGTGCTAGCTTTAAAAAAATTTGCACTGCCTTAAACATGTTTTTCCCACAAAATTGTCTATATTGTCAAAATCGGCATCCACGTCACTGACATAACTTGCTGCTTCATTGTTGAACGTTCAAACTCTTGTTTGAAATCAAATTGTCATTGGCTCCTTGATTTTGAAGAAGTAAATATAACGATCCCCACTGCATAAAATGTCAATTTTCTAAATGAAATTGTCTTTATTTTCAAATAGTTCAGCAAGCACATAACTGCCATCACTTGCCTCTTCAGTACCAGCCTTTATTTTGATTCAGTATTTGCAAAAATGGGGGGTGGAGGATGTGGAAATTACCCTTTTACATCGGAAATTGGCGTTTGAGTTTTGGGACATAAGCTCTTGCGTGATTCCTCGAGTTTTTTTAGATCAAAATGACCATAAAGAACAGTTCCCAACTTGTAGCTGGCTAAGCTAGCTATGCATGTGCCCGTTCAGACGGCAGGCTGAGAGGGGGTTCTTGGCACAGAACTCTATTCATACACAGATAACAGATTAAGCTCAGAAACTGAACAGATTGATGCTTATACAATGAGAGATGGAATTTTGAGAGGATTTTGATTTCAATAGACCAAACAGTGGAGCAGAAAGCGAGAGAAATGGTTACTTGAGTGTTGCGTAAACCTAGGGTGATTTCCTCTCACCCACATGCCATGTTTTGGTAACAAGTGGCGAGATTCTCCCTTCAAATAAAATCCTGGCAGCATCTCTGCAACAGTGGTAGGGTGTGTAGTTTTGCCCTTGTCATAGGTAAAGTCTGTCAAAGTAGTTGTGTAGGCGCATTTACTTCTCTTAATTAAATATTCATTGTTGTTCAAAAATGTAATACTAATATAGTTTAACCAAAGTCTAGTCTAATCGTTTCAATATAGGGTAGTACACATTTTTTTTCCAACATAACATCACAGCGTGTGACATTCAATCTGGTTTGTAGTGGATCACTCCTTTAGGTTGACCTTGTCCAAAAATGTCCACGTCTTTTAACATAGAGTTTTGCTGTACGTTTTTCTCGGGGTGTGTACATAATGACCATTCAAAGGAATATGGCTGTGTGAAGATCCAAATAAAGTGAATAATCGCCATTTAAGGTATGTGTTGTCAAATTCTAAAAAGTGACACCCGTTGTTGAAATAGTCTGTACTGAACATGTACATGACATGTATGACCGTCACTATACATGCAGCCAAAGCATTTAATTAAATTTTCTGACATTTGTGTGTTTTATCCTTGTGTTCCATGAACATATTTTTGCAAATTTATGCTAAAATCCTAATTCAGGAAATCGGGCTAACTATTTTTGTCTTCTAATATTTGCAGTACTCAGGAGGACGTGGGGGTGGGGGAAGATTCGGTGGGGGAAGATCAAGAAGTGCTGATGAAAGTCCAGATTCTGAGAGATTCAGGAAACTCTTCATTGGAGGCTTGAGCTACGAGACCACTGAGGAAGGACTTAAGCAACACTTTGAGCAATGGGGCAAGCTGGTGGACTGTGTTGTAATGAAGGATCCAAACACAAAGAAGTATGCTGTTACTGTTCATTGTTTTCTAGTATTGGAAACCACAGCTTTTACATAATGGGTGTCGATGCGATTAATCTACTGACAATTTTTTTTATTGGCAACACAATGTTTGATTGGTAGACTCCCAAAATAAAATGGCTCTAAATCTTGCCCACCCTAACTCCAAGCAAGTGTGAGCTCGAATAATTTTATGAAGATGTACTGCCAAGGAAAATCTTTACCTTTATGTTTTATCTTGTAGTGCTTCATGTTTACATTTATTTTGTTGGCACTACAAAGGCACCTTCGTACGGAGGTTTTTTCAATGGTTTATATTCACATTTTTAGAACTTTACCTTTAGTCGGATGTACTTTGATACTGATCTTGACTTGCAGATTCTGACCTTGTTTATTTTGAGCTCACCTGCCCAAAGGTTGGATGAGCTTATTGTACATCGCATGGTGCTTTGCGTCTTTTGGCCAGCGAGTTCATTTCAACATAGTTCGTTTTTTTTTTTTTTTCGTCTCCAATTCTGTTTTTAAATAACGGTCTGTCCAGCCCAATTATGCAATAATTTAACTGTGTAAACACAATCCTTGTGATAGTGTTCGTTCATATGTTATTTAACAGATGATCGTTGTAAAGGGCATTCTGATTGGTCAAAAGTTTCTACTTGTTCAATGAATCCTCGCGTAAAGGAAACTGTTTGAAATAAGTATGCTTGCCAAGCATGGCATCTCGAATTGTCAATAGAGACACTGACACAAATAGTTTGGCTAAATGTGTGGAAATGGCAATGGCTCAAACGCAAAGTTGATTTGTAAGAAAACAACGGCAGAGGACTATCATTTTGTAATCTTTGCCAGAAAGATTGAAACTACTATTGCCATCTCCACAGTAGTGTCTAATGTGTTAAATGAGAAGGAGTTGGACCAGTATGAGTTAGAAGATTTCAAACTGATTCCTTCCAGAATTTAAGGAGGGGCAACATATAGATAACCGGTTGGCAATAAAGCTGTCAAAATTTTAGTAAACATCTACTGGGTACCTGTCGATCCTAATGATCTGTTGCTCGGGTATCCGATTGAAATTGTATTGCGGTAAATATGTACAAACCTGAAGTAATTGATTTTAAATTGCTGCACTATCGTCTCTGAATACTTGACTGCGTAATGATTAACTAATGATATGAAATGCCAGGCGCTTACTCTTGTAAGTTTCTCAACCGGTGACACGTTCTTTAAACTTTCCGACGAGTGTCGGAGCAATTCAAACTGACAACTATCATGAGAAAAGATCAAACGAAATGCGCTTAACTACATGCACTTTATGATGAAGGGTAATCATATTTGTTGGGAATGGAGAGGTCGTTGTAAATAGTTAAAATCCTTCCGTCTTGGCTCCTATATTTTTTCATACACGATCTCTTCGCCAAAATGATAATTAATTTTTTTACACATTATTTTCCGAACTTTCAAGAAATTAAACCCATTATGTTTACATATCAACTTCCTGGTCAAAAAGTATCAACTTGTAGGCCAGCAGATACAGTTGCTCCTGATGTCGGCAGATATAATGGTCAATCTGAACTTGGCTATGTTTTTTACATCAATTAAATGGACACCCTATGGCTCATTTTATTACCGGGTACTTTTCAGTACTCGGGTATCTCTTGGCATCTTTAGTTCGGAAGTGATGATATTGTTGCCAGATGGCCATGTCTTTACTGAGTTGTTTTCATGGCCCACAAGTAGAGTCATCCTTCAATGTTTTTGAATGATAGTATTTATTCCAAGCCGGGGAGGATAAACATAAAAACCTACAACAGAACATAAAATATGGTCTGAAGGCATCAGGAAAAAGTGCAATGCTGTATGTTATGAAAGATTCCTTACACGAGAGGTCAGATGCAACCCTGTGTTAGAATATGTGAACTGAATGTAGACAATACAATGAGGAGTTTAAAAGGAAAAATAACTTGAAATTATTAAAGCATATACAGATATTTTTTGATAATATTCCTATATCTGTATGGCAGAATTGCCAACAGTCATCTGCTTCAACTTTGGGTCAGCCATTGAAATTAACTATTTGGAGGTCTCTAAATCATTGTCAAGGGGACCCCGGGTGGCTGTGTGGTCTAAGGGGCACGCCTTTATAGATCACTCGCACATCTCGCCTCTGTCTGCCCGAGTCTTGTCTTGACCAACGTGGGTATGTGAGGCTTCCAGTAGTTTCTCGTGGGTAAGTGGTTCTTCCCAGGTTCTACCTCCACCAAATATATTAGCTGCCATGTATAGCCTATTGTGTGCCGAAAAATGGTGTCGTGTCCCACAATATCGAACCAAACCATTTTCAGACATAGCGACTGGCCTCTGATTCGCTAATGAAAGACCTTAGCCTTCTTTTTCTTGCTTCATCCTCGGGCCAGCCATTAAAAGTCTTTATTTGGAGTTCAATAGACCATGTCTTGACATATGTAATGCTTGTTGTACACTAATAAAGGGTCTATACAGACAAGTGTCCATGTTGGACATTAATGTTTAGGCGAAACGACTCCTCCTGCATGAATAGGGCCAAGTTGTCAAAAATGGCGAGAAGTGATTGTACAGTGTTTAAAATGTATAATGTTTGAAATGGCCTCTTTAAACTTGTGTTCTTGTATATTTTCATGTCCAGTGATTAAAATACAGATGAAATGCTATTAAAACTTTATAAAAGTATTACAAGTTGTTGTGCTTTACCACATTTTTGTTGTACAACATACTTTGAGATATAAGCCATCAATCAACAAAATCTTCATCTGTTGCCTTAGTAGAATTTCACTTTTCCTACATATACAATGAAGTACTGGATACAAGGATCCATTTAATTTATAATTACCCTGGATGCATCAAACCAGTCGCAATTCACTTTTCATTTGGCCACATCACTCATTTTTTGCAATTATCATGTATAGGTTTTTTGCGACAGTTTTGCAGGTGGTGTAATTTCAGGTGCCAATAGCACCAAAATTGACTACAGAGCATACAATTTCTATTTCTAACTTTCCACCTTACTTTTTAAAGGGAAATAGGATATTAATGTCAACTTTGATGATTAATATATTGTATTGAAACAAAAGCAGGTGGGGGAATGTTGCGAAATGAAAACAAGATGAAGTGAACTTTGCATTTTGGCCTTTTATAGGCAAAATGATGGACTCTGTGATGGCTATTTAACCTGAATCGCCCCCTATCCTTAATCTTCATTTATTTATTCATATTAGATACTTTATATTAGTAAAGCCATAGCAATAGCTGCATTTTTGGCTGCCACTACTAATATTACAGACTATATTTTCTGTATTTGTCTCCACATCTGCATTTTTCAGATCCATTTTATTAACAGCAGCTGATTGAACAGGTCATGATTAGTCTGGTCACTTTGAAACGGGCTAGTCAAGTGTAAAGATGTAGACTTGATATAGGAATTGACATTCTCACAATTAAAAAGGGATTTTGCCCTGATTGTAACAGCAGAATGATTTTAATGTAAATCATATACTTGTAATTAGCAAAGTTCTGAAGTTGTTTTTGCCATGTTATGTTGCTGAAAGTTATCAAAGGGCAACCATTTTACCATTTGTTACAACTTTTGATTGCTTTAAACCACTCTTGTGAAATCTGAAGTTGTATTGATTATATTTAAATTCACGTTTTAGATCTCGAGGATTTGGGTTCATCACCTTTGAGGATGCAGAGAGTGTCAATGTAGCTCAGCAAAATAGGCCACACAAGATCGACGGTCGTGAAGTAGAAACCAAGAGGGCAATGCCAAGAGATGTAAATATTTTATTTATCGCACACCTAGAGTAGGTCATAAATATAATGTAACATCACTTCTTCCACATCATTCCTTTTACACTACAAAAGAAATTTGCAAGGGACCCAGACATTTAATCATAATCACAAGTTTGCCATTGAAGGGAACATGCAGTACATGCAATATTACATTGCTGCCTCTGGGTCATCTGTTGGGATGCATTATGTTTAAAGTATTGTGTGTAGAAGGATAGTTGGGCAGAATATATATGTATATATATACATGCGCACACATGGGGGTAGAAAAATTTTGAAAATCTATGATTGTCCCTGGGCAGCCAACTATGAAGATTATGGTTGGCCGGTAAATTACTGCTGTTGCCTAACTAATTAATTTTATGTAATCAAAATTGTTTGATAATATACTTTTGATTCAAGTTTATTGTGTACTTTCTAATTACAACAATGTTCTGAGAAGACCTGTGTTTGAATGTTGTAGGTTGGTGCGTCTATTGTGTTTACACGGCTCAGATGTCATATTTCAGTTTTTATTCTGAGTCTTTTATCTGTTATACAAAGTCCCATAGAGTTATACAAGTTTGCAGGAAGATGATTATATATTTGTGACTTGTATTACTACAATAAGAATGTCAAGAATAAAAAAATGTTGGGAAGCAAGTCTTTATATTTAATATGTACTTGTAACATGTAAAAAAAATAAAAAAAAAAAAAAAAGTTTCAAATTTATGCCCAAGATGAGTAATGACAAATATGTTGGCTACTACAGTTAAGAAAAATTAAGGGGTGAGTGTGTATATATAATCCAGGGGTAGAAAACATTGGAGAACTCTGAAAACAACATGCAATCTTTATACTGTTGCATTGCTTGTCATCAAACAATTTCCATATTTTTCTTTTTACTGTGTCTTGTGGTCCGTTCACTTGCCGGCATTTGGGCTACTCCTAAATAGAAACTTGCCCCTATTTGATGATTATCTGAATTAATATAATTACTGCATGTTGTCGTTGATCTGATACCATTATCCGTAACTAAACTGTCTAGCAGCTGTCAACTTGTGTCCACATGGGATATCGTGTTTATATGGTAGCAATTACCTTACATACCAATAGAATATGCAACAACAATTGTGATTGGTTCGATTCTAAACTTTCCATTGTCCTTTAGCTAAAGTCGGCCAACAGAAACAACGGTCATGTGCTGTATATTGAAACACCCCAGACCAATCAGGAATTATTACTAGATCAAAGGGCCTCGGATTGTCAAGTCGAAGATCAAAGAAACTGCTATTATGTCTGTTTTGGCACAAGGAAAAATATTCGCGAGTCTTGTTTAAGGATTTATCCCAAGGTGGTATTCTTGTATTGATAATTAATAGATAATGAGCATTCGACACCTGTGGATTGGTATGGCCTCATACAGACGACAATAATCAACACAATAATGGATTGTATGGAGATAATTAGTGCATCATGTTGTATGTAAGTAGATACCTCGATATAATTTTTAACATTATTATCCTTTTTTAATAATAGTTTTGGTTGCCCAGTTGGGCTTTCACAATTTGAAAAATGATTGCCCAACATTATAGTTGTCCTGGGGAATGGATTTTTCTAAACCCCCCCCCCCTTATATATATATATATATATATATATATATATATATATATATATATATATATATATATATATATATATATATATATATATATATATCAGAATGATTTCACATTTCTAGTATCCAAGAAATTTGGAATATTTTCCTTTTATTTAACTTGCATTGGCAGGTGTTGCCTATGATAACGAAACATTAATGCCAGACAACCATTTTTCCCAATGTGAAAGCTCAGTCGGGCAACCAAAAAAAGATAAAAATAGGATCATGTTTCAAATTGCAATGGAATTTTATACATTTTTCAGTGTCAAACATTTGATCTTCAAATTGTCCCTCTGTCTGCCTAGAGCAGTATGCCCAAATTATCTCCATAAAGTTCTGTAGATGAGTGTTGGGCGATGGTTATTGGTAACAGCCTTCACTAATCTACATGTAGACTCGTAGCTTTCTTGTTAAGTAATCACACTTCATACCCAGACTGAACTTTAAAAAAAAAAAAAAACAGCCTCACAAATGTCTTTTTCAACATGTCATCATATGGTAGTAGCATCTTTAATCTTTGGCCTGCAATGCTGAATGTCTGTAATCTTGTATTATGCTTTATCGTTGGTTTGTTGAAGAAATGGGCACTCGCAGTAGAGCATGTAATCATTGTGTCTGTTGGCTAACTTCATCTTGAGAAATACAGCAAGTTTAAAGAAATACACCAATCACAATTTTTGTTGCATACTGTATTGGCTGGTGGGGTAATGGTTAAAGCAAAATGTGTGGGACGTCTACAGGTACCTATTGGTTTAGACACAGGATAAATAGTATCTGGTTAACGCTAACATTTTAAAATTGCATCAATATTCATATTACACCATTTGTAGTTTTGTTCAGGAATGCAAGAGAGAGCAAGTCCTTCATTATGCATCAGTGTTGAATAGAAAAAGTCCACTCTGGATCAGAAGTTGTCAAGCACTCGGCAAAGCCCTGGGTCGATTCCAAATTTTCAAGCCCAACCTTCATATCTTCATTAAATCCCTCCCATATTCTTGCTGCAAATGAAAAGTGAATTCTCTCTCACCATGCCCCCCCCCCCTTAGTTTTCAGTTCTGATGCTGGATTCTGATTCTTGGGAGGAATTTTCCTGTCTTACACCAATGCATATTGAGGATTCTGTTATTCTGCAACACACACACTCGATCTTTTGATCTCGAGGTCAGGGTCACAGATTACAGCACCACTTTGAGCAAGGACTTGACAAGCATGACCAGGTCTTGTTTCTGCAATAATTGGTGTCAGGGACAGGTTGAAGATGTGATTAATAGAGGTGACCTAGGGCAGATTTTGGCTACACTTTGCCTGGAATACACCATATTTTGCACTGATTTAAAAGTTGCATTTTTGTATTGTAGGATCCAGACTCACAAAAACCATTAAAGAAGATGTTTGTTGGAGGATTGCCCACAGACACGAATGAAGATGATGTGAGAGACCTCTTTGCGGAGTATGGCAATATTGAAAATATTGAAATGATAAAGGACAAAAGTACAGGGAAATTGAGAGGCTTTTGCTTCATCACATTTGATGATTCTGACAGTGTTGATCGATGTGTTTGTAAGTACTTGGTTTTATCACTGAATCCTTGTTCAATATTGTTAGTGAGGTGTGGACCACAAAACTTGACATGTAAATTTGAATGTATCATGCTGAAAGGTGTTGTGCATACAGAATTACAGGAACTGCAGCATTTTATGCAGTTGTATTTTCATCTGTGATTAAGAGAGGGGGATCAACTATAAATTCTTGGATCAATATGGTGGCAGATCAGTTCTGAAGTCTAGAATACAATCATTGAAAGCAATGTTTGCCATTCTCCTCCCAGTTCATCATTGTGAACATGCATCCCAAATTATATACTCAAACATGTTTTAAAGCACGTTACATGATAACTATTTATGCATTTTGTTTTCATTAATATATGCCTGGCAGACGGGCTGTCATTTTCAAAGTGTAGCCTCGTTTTATTTATTTTTTTCTGAGATGTCCGTTGAAAATTTGTGAATTCCATTTGCACGTGATAAAAAAATTAGATACAAAGCGTGTTTCATCTCAGTTTTCAAAAAATTTCAAAGTTGTTGCAAGTTGCCCATGTTAATTAAATTTGAAATGCCTTGTGCAAACTGTAAAAGAGTACCTCTCGTGTGTCATAAAATTTTTGGGGTTTGGCAAAAGATGTAGTACAATATACCAGTGGTGTCTTTGCCCTACAAATTTAACAACATAATTAAAAATATCCAACTGATACAAGTTTGTTGTAACTGAGACACCAAACAACCAATCTTTTCAATATGTTGAACATGGCACCATCACCAGGAAACAAAATTACTCCAGTGCTAAGTTGTGCCGGTTCCACTTTAATTAAAATTTTTGCAAAAGATGTTCTCAAACATACATCATGTCTGATGAAGTTTTACCACGAACGGTTATTACATGGAAGATTTCTTGTTTCCTGTTGCTAGAGGCAACTCTGGTACATGTTACATCTTGGCTATCTACTATGAAATCAGCAGGATATTTCTGCTTGAGTGACTAAACATGTCGGGCATCCCATCTTTTAATTTTCCTGTGTTAATTACTTTTTTCGAAAGTCCACAAACCAATGGCTAAGAGTGCTATTTACATTAAAAATTGGATGCAGATGTGATAATGCACACAAAGCTTGACACTGTGAACAAGGGTCCATGTCATAGACCAGGAGAGTTTGACGTAGGTTTTTCAGTTTTGTACCTAGAATCACGAGGGCAATGGACACCGTGTTCCCCACTCTCCAAATTCGGGGTCATATCTTAAACGGACAAAGGAAAATTGTAGTACATAATGCACTAGTAGTGCTATAAAAATGAAATTCTGTTTTGCTTCTGCAGTTTTGCCACCTTAACTTTGTCGTCAGCAACATAATAATATTTTCCGTGGACACTTGCATTATCGTAATAAATGTTTTATCACGTGCTCAAGTAACTCGTGAAGACATTAAAATGTTTCAATATCTGGTTAACCTGAAATGAACTGCAATATGGAATGTTCTGTTCCGATCTTTTCTCATTTAAGTTGAGTGATCACTCCTTACTACCAGCACTTATTATAATAAATACCCATATTTTATTAAATACTTTTCTTTTAAAATAAATATATAATTAATTAAATGATAAATTTTGTATTTGTATAAATTTAGTCTTTTTTGTCGTGAATTCAACATCAAAATACAGTTACACTACTTTCTCGGATTGAGGGTTTGTATACTGTCTAGGTTGCTAAAATGGGAGTAGAACAAATATTGGGGGATGCACATTGTGAAGAAAATAAATGGTATCATAGTACTTTGGTATAGCAAAATTATAAAATATTACAGAAAAAAATAAATTGGCAAATTAAAATTTCACGACATGTTCGCACGAGTACTTCAGAAAAGTAATGCTGATGTACATATAGATTAGTAGTAAGTTATTTAACAACTCCAAATATAATAAAAACTTCCTGTTGTATTCCTCCGAATGAAGTTACTCTTATAATTTCTTTAACAAAAATAACACTCGAGGAATACCATTGCCTCCATTAATTTGTAAGTCAGGAATCCCACATGCCACTCCAGAATTTGTTTATGTCCGTGTTTCTTGCAGGGTCTGTACCGTGCACTGAAAGCATATTAGTACAGTAGGGATAAGGAGCCAGTATGCCCCACATGATCAATATGCAAGCTGTAAAAGAGTTAAACTCTGATGTGTGTCATAAAAATTGCACACGAGCCGTGTTTGATCGGGTTTTCTTTGTTGTCGTTGAGAAATGGTAGAAATTGAGTAACACTGATATTCAGCTGCAAATACTGTTCTTCGACTTTAATTAGTGCATGCATTGGATTTCAATTTCTGTTCGTGAACTGCAGGTATCTAGTCAATGTTTTGTACATGCTAAGTGCTGTTAATGCGTATTCACATACATTTTGCGTCGGTAGGAAAACTGAAAATAAATGAGATCTTCCTTGCCAATAGAAGTGACTTTAACCTCAAATTCGTTACAGTGGCGGCTGTCAAAGACTTTGCATTGCAACTTGGCCAACTTCCACAAAACTTTAACATTTTATTGCCAGAAACATTGCTTTGAAATGAAGATTTATTGCCATCTTACAGTTTTATCACCTTTAGCGACTTCAGCCATTGCATCCACGAAAGAAAAGTTGTAGATGTATTTTTCGATCATTTTTTTCCCCTGACAAATGCGTGCAAAAGGGGCGCACTGTGTCAAGAGTTGTGGGACATGGGACAAAAAATTGCACGAAACCTGCAATCCTGCTTAAGGTGCATCATTGGTTTTTGATCACTGATGTCTATTTGGCACTAAAATGAGAATGGTGCTGATGTGACATTCGATGTTGTTACTTCTGATGAAATGAAAGTCTTATAGAGACAAGCTTTTCACCAGAAGACTTTTTATGGTGTGTAGTTGGTCCTAAATGAAACTTATGCTGATATGACCTCCAAGATGTATGCCGTGGTGGAAAATCTAATTGCTACTTCTTCAGAGTGGATGATCATATTGACATGGGGTCATCACCAGAATTGTTGCCATACTTGTTTTATGTTGCATCAAGTACCAGTATAACCGCTATGAAGGCCATCTTGAACATCTTGTCGCTACTACTCCTGAATTGATGCTCATATTGACATCGGGTTTTCACCAAAGTCTTGTTTTGGATTCCAGTAAAATAAGCAGTGGAGCATCAGTCGCTTTGATGGACTTTTGTTGTTGCTCTTTTTGTCTTGTAGCTTGGTACGACACTCTCATTTGCACAATTAGTCCTGAAGTTTTTATGGATTGCCATGAAACGTCATAAATATTATGGTTATCCGCTGAAGATGCGTACAATAGCAAATCCCTGTTCTCCCACAATTTTTAGTTCACCTGGCCATGGTTGGGGCTTCTGTCTCGTATAGTGATATATTGCTATACATCAATCATTCAATAATAACGCTGAAGAGAATGGAAATTTATAAAGGAATCTAAAAGATATGTTACTTTCGTCCTCTGCTAAAGAAAGAAATCTTTGTGTCCCATGAAATACTGTGCATCATTCTTGTGCGTAAAATGTTCCATATCAGAATTATATTCGAGAGAAACAAGTGTTCAAGTTTATACTGGATTAAATGCTCAGATGTTTGCATAATATCATAATTTTTCATCAGAATGTCTGAGATAGATTGGATATTGTGTTGTTGAATACAAATTAATTTGAATAATTTCACCTTTTCATAATTGAAATTGAATCTAAGGAGGATTTTCATGCAAGTAGCCTCAAGCTTGAAAGTTCTGAAAAGTACTGATGTTGCTATGATTGATACATTTTTTTTATTTACTTTTCCAGGCAGCATATTTATAGAGTATATCTACATGTTTGAGTAGGAAAAAAAATGTCATGAGTGAAGTAGAAACATTGTACTGGCATGAGCGACAATACAAAATGTTTCCACTTCACAGTTGAAATGTTTTAATTATATCTACTAAAAACGAGGTAGATTTTCTTTTTAAAATATATTTTTGGAAGGCAAAAAAACTTTGCACTTGCATCAATTTTTCATTCTGTGCCAGTGCAGTTGCTAGACAAACATGTTGTATTGGTAATATTAGTGCTGAAGTTTCAAGATCAGCTTGATGTTGAATTTTGTACTTTATAGCTAAATTCAAATGCGTGATCAGCATTAAGGTAGTCTCGTATATTGACAAAATTGTAATTTGTGTTTTATTTTGTAAAGGTACCTTGTTTACACGGGGGAAGTTTGACACGTCAAATTTCATTATGACTTGAATCTCAATTGAGCTGTCCTTGTCATTCATTGTTTACATTTTTGCACAGTTTGGTATTGGTTTCCAAGTTGACATTATTCAGTACTGGTTTTTAAAGCTTGTGCCCATTTCTTTCCAGTGAAGAAGAGGTTTACATTGAATGACAAAATGATAGAAGTGAAGAAAGCTCAAGACAAGAATAACCAGGGAGGAATGGGTGAGTATAATGTTGTCATCATGATTGTTTAGTGCTAACTGTTGGTGAAAAGGGAACTAGAATTGCTTTTTGGGCTGAGAAGCAGTCTTTTTATACAGGTGGATGATTTGTCCTTTTTTTTTTTGTTGGATGAAAGATGACCCCAAATGAATTGTGGCTTTTGAATTGTGCCATCTTTATCCTACCAGTTTCCTCTTTGATGCAAGGTTCCCTCTTTGTTTCCACTTTGATGCAAGGTTCCTGATAGGACTTTGACTAGATGCAGATTCGCAACAGACAATCTTTGACAACATGCACTAACTCATCTAGTGCTGGAATTTTTCTTTTTTATGGATTGGTGTAAAGCTTGGTTTGTATTATGGCATCATCTCGCATACATATATTGACACATCTTGGTTCTCTGGTGATTTTTTGCTGTACTAGTCGTGGACTAGAAGAGCCAATTTACAGATATGGGCTTACAATATTGCCACCATGGTGGACAACCTGATAATCTTGTCTGCTACTCCTAAATGGACTGTAAAGTGTTGACTTGGATTTTTATAATGTCTGCTTGATCCTAACCTAGACTAAGCCATTTGCACATGTAAAAATTGCAACCTTACATGTTACTAAAGGAAAATGCTTCTCCTACCAGATGGCTGTAGTGACATAGGGTTTTCACCAAAGGATTTCTCATGATGTCTAGTTGGTCCTAAATAAAAATGGTGCTGATCAACCTCCAATGTGATGGCCATCTTGTAAATCTTGTTTATACCAGTCCTATAGGGATGGTTATATTTCACTGAATATTTGTCTTTATATGTAGTTGGTATTAAATGAAAAAAATTTTGGAAGATATGCGTGTTCATGTATTCAGACCCGATTTTTCTCCATTTTAAAGCTGTCCGTTTTTTATATTGTCTCCCTTCCGGTTTTTTTTAAAAAAAAGGTCTGTCTGGTCCCATTCCGCAACGATCCTTGTAAAGTATTTGTTCCATGTATTATTTAACTGACAATTGTTGTAAAGAGCATTCTTATTGGTCAAAAGTTTCTACTCGGCCAATGAATCTTCGCATAATGGAAACTGATGGAAATGGAAAAAAAGAAGCATGTTTGCAAAACATGGCGTCTAGAGTTATTGACAGAGACCAGGACACAAAAAGTTTGGATAAAGGTTTGAAAAATGTGTGGAAATTGGAATGGCTTGAGCAGAAAGTCGATGGAAATGTAGTTGGTCAGTTCATAAGAAAACTGAACGCTAGATGACTGGCATTTTGTGATCTTTGCAAGAAAAATTTGAACTACGCCAAACGTGGCTGGAAGAGTTTGGAGCATAAAACATTGAAACCTACAACTCAGTACAGAATGTCAAATATGGCCTGAAGACATCAGGAAAAAGTGCAATAAACTATTTTAAGAGGGAAGATTTCTTACACGAGAGGACAGAACCCTGTGTCTGAATATGCGCACTGCATATCAACAATACAAGGAAGAACTTGAAACGAAAAAACCATTGTTGAGAATGAAAAGAAAAAATTGAACATCGAGCCAAAATAGTCGGTGGTGACAAAAAGAAAAGCAAAATAAATCTTTGCCAAGGCTGCAAAAAGAGCAAGACTAGCATATCAATATCAACAGGTTGTGTCCAGTTGGGGGGAAAGACGAGTGAATTTATGTGATTATGTGTATATAGTTGATGTATTTGGGTTGGTGTTTTTTTTTTTTTTTTTTTTTTAATACAAATTTGTTATAAAACGAGAAGAGTGTTATATAATATGTGCTGCAAAAATTGACGAATTACTGTGTGAACACTGACATGCACATATAATAACTTCACCACTAATATTATTGGAAAACAAGTTGATATGACAATGAACATTGTGAAATTCTTCAAGTATTGTGTAAAGTTTTGGCAAGTTATTTTTTTCAGATGATTATTTTTTTGGAATGAAGTAAAAAGCTTTGCAATATATTATGATAATATGCTCCACCAGGAGCAGTTTTGCATGCTTTGTATGAGTCTAAAATGCATTTTTGGTTGGGCACCTTCGGCCCCCTGGACCCCCTGATCAGGGGCACTGCCCCTTGATGCCCTGTTGGGGGGTGGACCCCCCCCCCCCCCCCTTCACATTTCCAGTTTATTTTTTTTGGGGGGGGGGGGACCGCAATCATGTCTGTGTATTAATATGACAACGCAACTTCCAAACTGATCAGAATGCAGGTCACATACATTGGTGAGATTGTATATACAGTGCCGTGTTTGGGTTGAGCAAATTTTTTCATTCCTTATCCCATCTACCTTTTTACTTGTTGCAAAATTTAATCACTTGTCAACATTTGATCAGATGTATGCCATTTAATCCATAGAAAAAACAAACGAAATAATGCACAGCATATTTATTTCTTAAAAAAATCATAAAACATAGGATATGTTTTGTTACATCACAGGTTTTCAGTTTACTGTTCAGGTGTCTTATATACTCCTTTTTGCTCTGATATGGTAGCATCCAGGGCTGTCGCAAGTTTGCACTGGATGAAATGGCGCCCCAGGTGAGCCTTGCCTTCAGTGCTTGCCCCCCCCCCCCGGGGGAAAAAAAAGACTAAAACTCGGTGAAATGGCATCCACCCCCTGGCTGTCGCCCGTATCGCCCCCTCTTTACGACTGCCCTTGTAGCGTCAGTACTTCATCTGCCAAAATGGAAAGGAGTTTACTGGAATTCAGACTTTCGTTAACTTCTTCTCTCAAGACTTGATCGATTGATAAAACAAAATCTCCCGATACTTGATTGGTTCAATCTTGAATTTGTCAGTTTCATTCACAAATACACTGATTGAAATTCCAACCTGTGCCAGTTTGGGATACTGTTGGCAATAACTGCAAAATGTTTTTCCTTTCAAGTTGATGAATTTAAGTCGGGGATAACTATCAACTCAATGTGGCTGAAAATTTCTCTTAGGGGTGTCATATTTTGACTTTTTTTTTTTTTGCCATAGAGTCGGGCTTATGTCTCTTTGGAGATATAGGTACCTCGCACTCTGACTTACATTTTACCCCTCCACTTTCACATGAATTTTCCTTCTCCGAATCTTCCTCATTAACTTCCTTGTGGAAATAATTTAGTAAACTCGTATAGTAAATATCACCTTACTTGATAACTACTACTAAAGTAATAATAACACACATTTTGTCGTTCAAATATGAACCAAGACAGCTCCTTCATTAGCATCATTGTTTTGCTTCGAATGCAGTATCGGACACGGTACTTAATCCTCTCTATAATCAATTGAAAGTTCAAGAATCATCATTGCCATTTAATCAGTTCATAAAGGGAACCGATAACTGATGTCGATAGAATGCTTGTCATTCTATTGAATTGACTCGCTGGATTAAAATCAAAGGGCGAGTCGTTCGTGAGGATCTGGTTAGAGTAAACACAATGCATTTAAAACACTGCTAATTAATCATACTGGCTTTGTTTTGTTTCATGCGTTTTTATTGGCCAATAATTTGGTTGCTTAGCCCAATATGTAGTCGAGCAGTAATAGAACGTGCAACAGTTATCAAAACCACTTGTTATCTCTGATACAGGATGTAAATAAATACATGGAGAGGGGTAGAATCAAACATTCAATAGGCCCTGGAGGGCATGAATGGCCACATAAAGGTTGATAAAGTGATTATGGGATGTAGATAAGAACTTGACCAACTTTTTAAAATGGGGAAAAAAAACATGTCACAGACTAGCGACTTGGAAAATTTTACTTGCCCAGCTTCGTGCATTAATGGTCCCGGACATCAGGCTATGGGATTTGCTCAGCCCTATGTGTAAAAGTAAGATTCTAAAAGTTGTAAATGTAAAAATTGTGAAGATAAACCCTTTTAAATTAATAAGCATGTATTCCTATAAGATGAAAAATGAATGTGAAGATGTAAAAATTGTTACTACAGTACTTGTCTTGAGCAATTACAATTATACTAAAGCAATGTCTGTTTTCAGGAGGTGGACGTGGAGGGGGCCGAGGAGGGGGACGAGGTGGTGGTAAGTAACTTCATTGAATTAGAGTGGCCACAAGGTACTCTAAGCCATATTTCTTACCAGATTTTGATAAAACTTGGGAGACAAGTTTGTGTTATAAAGATTAACGATGAGTCTCATAACGATTGACATCCAAACATATCAACAAGGTGATACTACATCAGAGAGGTTGAACTTTTTACCATGCTGTGGGCCATATATCTGGTCTGATGTAGATCAAACTTTGAATATATGTTTATATCGTAAAGATCTAGGATTTTGATCATTCTTGGAGTATAGGCTTATATCGTTGAGATCTTGGATGACTTGGATAAGGAGCAACAACCATACATATTAATGAGGTGATCTTGCTTATGATTCTCTGAGCTTGTTACTACTCTGGAGGCAATATCTTGGGTCGGATTTTGATAAAACTTGGAATATAAGCTTTCATCATCAACATCTCGCATAGGTTTGAAAATGAGTGCAATCCATGCACAGTAGTGAGGTCATATTGAATATGATTGGCTGAGTATGTTAATACTCGGGATGTCATATTTATGATCTGGTTGTAATAAAGCTTGGAAGATGTACTAGTATCTTGATCTTGGACAAGTTGGATAATGAGCCAGATCCGCACATTAATAAGGCGATCTTCCATATCTGATTGGTTGAGTCTGTCAACACTACAGCGACACTCAAGATTACGACTAGTAAATTTCACATCGGGCTAGAAGTTTTCATTATTTTATTATTCAGATGGCTAGTAAAGTTTCAGTTGTCACCGCTTGGCGTTTATTTATGCCATCATACATAATTTTCTAAAATATGAACGATTGTAAAATGTCCAAGATCTTTAGGAGTTGGTCCTGTAAATCCCAGAGATTCAGTTGCTCCCCAAGAGGGTTGTGACAAATGAGGATTTTACAAATCATATTTCAAAACAAGGCTTCGTAAATCTTTACCGGCTTTGTGAGATTTATATGGTAAAGTTGCGAGTCAAAAACTGTTAGTCCTAGTTTCCTCTGACCTTTTGAGCCCTACCCATATGAAATCGATATGAAAATGATTTTAGTTCTAAGAAATTGCAAGTTTAACATTTTTTAAATCTTTAATTCATAGACAGACAAGACTACTGTGTTGACAAAATCTGACATTCTCTTCATTTCCATCGATTGTCAGAGGACTACAAATCTTGCAGCCTATATATCCATGTCCTCATAGGTTCAATAGTTATGTGATGCCAACAGAAACCTTTCCAATGTTACTGTACAAAAAAAAAATATTAAATGAAAGTCCAGCAATGTTCTTGTTTTTGTTTTTTTAACATGTTCTGAGGACAACCACCAGAAACCTGTCGCTATCACTGCAACCTGGAAAAAGCCAGATTCATCACATAGAGAGCACATGTCGGTGATGGTCGCGTGATGCTAACAAAAACCGTGTTGACATGTGCCCTCTTCCTGATGAATCTGTCAACTAATTTAAAAATAAAAAAGTTGTGCTCTCAATTTCTGAGAAGATAAATTGTCTTCCTTTTGATTTCATGTGAGTAGGGCTCTGTGTAAAGTCGTTTCAAGTTTGCTAGGCCCTGAAGTAAGCAACTACCATATGCCAACACTGCATGGTTTTAGTGAATACCAAATTTTTGATATGCAATGAGCTCTGACCTCACCCCCCAACATAAATCTCAGAATATCTAAAATGGGCTAGGAAGTCTGGTAACTGGGACCAAAAGAACTTAAATCAGACTTGTGAACTTGACAAACTGGCACTGTATTGCCATGGTTATTAAAATCCCTATTATGATTAACCATTGTCTTATTTTTTTTCAAAGGATTAACATCATGGAGACGCGTGGTTTGTTCAAAGTTTTGTATCTGTTATGAAAACCCACTCAATGCCTATACTGCTATAATGTGAGATCTTCTCATCCTGCTTTCATGTATCATAACAGGTACTGCCTTTTTTTCTTTTCAAGTTTTTTTTTTCTCCGGATGACGAAGCTTTAAACAAATATTTACCAAGTATTTTTTTTTTTATAGGTAATTTCTGGAGAATCATTGTTTTTCTTGATAACTTGTAGTGAACATTTTCAAGTAACCTTAGTGGTTTTCTAAAAGCAAGATTTGTACTTTATTGTGACATTTAAGAAATAGAATTGTTGTTAAACTATGTACATGTCTGACATTTTGTGAAAAGGACTAGTGAAGATTTATCAGGACTAGTAAATTTCTTGATCTACTAGTCCTTCTGACTGCAAGGACATTTTTGTTCAGTTCTAGGTCTGTCAGATTGGCTGAGCTTGTTACCACTCTGTACACTGAAGTTGGATTGGATTTTGCTCAAAACTTCGCAAATAAGCTTATGTCATCATGATATCGAGTTCTATATTAAGTGTGATCTGCCGATATTAATAAGGTACTCATTCATCTGATTGACTGAGCTTGCTACTTTTTTGCATACTACATTTCTCATTCAATTTTGATAAAACTTCTGGTAACAAGTTTATTACATCAAGATCTTGGACAATTTAAATTGTGGGGAAGTGCTACACACAATTGTGCTTTCATATTATTTATGTTGTATCTTTGGAAAGAATTCTTTTAAGGCTGTAGTGTTATATGTTCAATAAACGTGAGAATGGTTTGGAAGGTTATGTTCTTACAATACTGCAGAAACCTGTAAAGTGAAGTTGGTGTTAAAACAAATGAATGATACTTCACCATGGCATATAGGTGTGTGTGTGTGGGGGGGGGGGTGCTCACTGAATATCAGCTTGGTTAATTTTTGTTGAGACTTTAAATTTGTAGTCTAGCTTGCTCACGAAAAACAAAAAAAAAATGGTACCCTGTGAATTTTAGGTGGTTGACTAGAACAAATTATTATGGTACTGGGTACTTTTTTTCAGGGAGATAAACTCGTTTTTTTCGTGAATTCACAAAATTCTTTTTGGCCATTTAGGCATTGGTGCTTTAAGGAGACGTGTTTTATGTACTGAAAAAAAATATCTGTATATTTTCCAGGCAGCTATGGCGGTGGCGGCTATGGCAGTCAGAATACATACGGAAGTGGGGGCGGAGGGTATGGTAGCCAAAGCAACAGCTGGGGACAAAGCGGTGGCTATGGTGATGGCTTTGGAGGTGGTTACAGTAGTGGACAAAGTAAGTGAAAATTGTCAGGACAGATTGAAATTGGCCAGCCAAAAAGAACTCTCGATTTCTTTGGGCCAATACTTTCTTAAATAGAACATTTTGTGTTTCTTCTGTTTTAACCTCTTGATAAAGATGTATAAAAACACGTCGCCAGAGTGATTTCTTTAATTTCACTGTAGTTTATATGGAAACATATATTGTATGGTTCAAGATATTGATTTTATGGGGAAAGTCTTTTCTGCATTTATGTAGCATGCTAGATTTCTGTGGTGTACTGTTGACAAGTAAAGATGAAGCAATGAGATCTATGGTCACTAAGAATAATAACATGGTTTTCATAGAATTGAAGATGCGCACCAAGAAATGTTATCTTGCATCAGCCAATTTGTGCAAAACAATCTTGTGTAGAAAGAAAGGAGGTAGATTGGTCAGCTGTAGTTGTGATAATCTGCTCCAGAAGTACCCACGTCTACTTTGTGAGGTAATTCAAAACTGTTGATGTTGGACTGGTAAGTGGTTTACGATCGCGGACCTTGAATAAGTTGCTAGTATTACTGGCAGAAATTTGTCACACTATCGAGTGACATTCATCATTGTAAACTGGTCTGTATCCTGTAAAGCTTTCCAAAGAAAATGTTGGCCCTTTTGAATAATAACTGGGTTTTCTGTTTTTCAAAAGAAACTTTCGCGACTTCCATTGTGATTTTATTCTTGTACTTTAAGTTCACCTCTGTATTTCTATTGTTTGGAACTAAAATGTTTGTATGGTAGATATCAGACCTATGTACATTAATTTTAAAAAAAAAAATTTTTTTTTTTTAGCAGGAGGCAGCTGGGGGGGAAGTCAAGGCAGCTTTGGCCAGAGCTATCAGGACAACTATGGAGGAGGTCCTATGAGAGGAAGCACCTATACTCAGAGAGGCCAGGGCCCTTACAGTAGTAGTTAGTCTTTTATGTCTTGTACACACCAAGAGTTTAAAATTCTTGAAACGTACACTTGCCTGGTTGGGCAAGTATCAACAATTTTATTTTACTTGCCAAGACCAAAGTCTTACTGGCAAGGCTATTTTATACATTCAGTAGAACTTCTCTTCATTAGACACTCTTGTGATGAATATTTTGGCCATTTTTATAAAGGTGGCCAGCATAAAGAGGTTTGATTAGTATTGGATCAACCTTATTGGACAAAATTGTGTAGCCTGTCTGAAGGGGAATCCATGTTACAGAAGGACCAGTTTCACTGTGAATTTAATCTGAATATCACATGACTTGCAGTAATTTTTTACGAAAATAAAAACATTTTGTTCACTTTAGTCTTCGACCTTTGATATCATCTTGATGTTCTCTTTAAAACTTTAACAATATTCTGCGTTAAAAAATTATTTGACCATGGATTTGAGTTGCTGATTTCACAATCTAAGTACCATTTGTGTGAAAGCTTCTTTTCCAGAACTTGCTTGTAATATCAATTCTTGCACAAATATTTCAAGTATTTGGACAGTGAAACCAAGATGGATTTCCCTGTTGTTAATGAGCATGCTTGTAGATCTGGCTGGTTGAAACCTGTCTTTTCTACATTTATAAGTGCTTATTGATCTTGATGTATGGTGTTGAGTACTTGCATGAGCTGGAATAAAGCAAATGAAAGATTTAAATGTGTTATAAAACGTGGACTTTTAAGCAAACAAAATCTTGTATTCATGATGTCATTTAATTTACTGCTGGAGGTTTATATCCAGCTTCGTCATTACACGTATTTTGGCCAGGTGATGTCAAATGAGCACAGCAAAAATTGTTCGTTGTAATTTGTTTTTACTGTTGGCAGTACCTAAACTGCAATATGGTAATTGCAAGTAAACAAAATTATGAATAAACTGCCACTAAGACCAAATTATTTTTTGTTTGTTTCTAACATTTCAACCAAAATTGCAGAAGTTAAAAAAAAATTCTTGGTCTTGTTTTGAATTGCACCCTAAAATAAGTAGTTGTAAAGTTGACGTTCACTCACAACATCAGTGACTATGATCTGAATACATGACCACTGGTGTAAAGACATTTTTGCATGTGCTCCGGTACATTTATAGGGGTTGTTTCAAAATTGTTTTGAAAGGTTTTTGATTTGGTCAATCTTGTGGCGGTTTATGAAGTATTTTTTATATTGTCAAGTACCCTAATGTAACCTTGGTACCACTAGCAGCTAGAATTAATTACAAAGTGTGTCTTTTCTTGTATTTCTTTGAAATCCTGGGCCAAAATACATGTTGTAATGAAAAGCGTGTGGACATGAACCTTGAACCACATCCGAGTTGTTGCAAGGGATTGCCAGAATCCTAACTTTCAAACAAGGGAAATTGTGAAGAAAAAATCTTGGTTATAAATGAGCATTGACTGAAATAAAGGATCCAGATCATAAAATTGCCTTATGCAGCACTTTTCTGTTGCATTAGATAATTGACAATGACACAGTTTTTCAGGGCAAAATTTGTTGACTACTTGGGAAATTAATTGTGTCCCACCTAGCTATATAAATCCTATCTTCATACAGGATTTGCACAATCTTGAAAAGTGCTTGAATTTTGTTGTTGGCATTGAAAAGTGCTTGAATTTGAGAATTCAAGAAGTACTTGAAAAGTGCTTGTAAACTCTTTGTACTACTTGAAAGTGCTTGAATTTCTAAACAAAACCATTTCATTTGAAAATATTTATTTACTTGATGAAAAAATTTCATAACTTGAAATAGTAAAAACAATGTAAGAAACTCGCATCTTGATGACTTTGTGTCGAGTCGCTGGCATATTTGAGAAGTGTCTGGTTGGATCACTTGTACTATATACTTGACCTTGGCCTCGTTTGGAACTACTTGCATCATGATAATGAATGGACCGTGAAGGCAGATGAAGTCTGTCATGTACATGGCTATGGTGATGTGCATTTTCATTCGTGATTGGCGATGTATGTGTAAGGGAGACTAGCAGTAAACAAAAAGGCGTGTGTTGTGTAGGAAGGAAAATTGATGTTGGATGAATAAGGTAAAGTAAAAGTCCCATGGCAAGAGTGAAAATCACAAAAAAAGAATGAAATGGGCATTTATGATATTTTAGGCTTAAACATGAAAAGCTAAAAATTGAGACTAGAGCAGACTGATGGCTCACAAACTGATGCAGACAAGTCGACTCTACTGCCACCCCATGCTCTCTGGGCTACAGTGTCTGGCCAAGGGCCTAATTAAAACAAATATCATTCTTGTTCCAGAATGATGTCCTTGAATCTGATATTCTGTGGACTCTACATACCATTGTCATACATTCCTCTAGTAAATCCATTGAAAGAAATTCACGTGCTCTTCCGTGCCACGTGTCCAGACTGCTGCATTACGTCGGGGTTTTCATGTGAAGAAACAAAAGCATCATACATTTGTGTCTCTGGTATTGCAGAACACGTTAAAACTTCTGTCTAAAATAAAGGGTACAGCAAGAGGTCATTACCAGATACTTTGGATCACTTTTGACAGCTTGCTATTTCTGAAAATGTGGATATTTGAAGTCGGTAACTTTGATTTACTTGAATCTACGTGACGTTATCCAGATTGGCATGGATGGACCAGCAATTAAGTGGAAATTTGATGATACAGTGCAGAGCCCAATTCAGCAGGACTGGTCACTTGTTAATAAATATTGGATCCTATGGAGTGCATATCAAACGGAAGGGGAAATTCCTTCACACCTGAGCAGTTTGTATTGTTTAAATATTTCCCCAAGTTGGAGGGAGGGGTATATGAAGGTTGCAGGATCATTACTGGTGCCACTAAACTTTGTCTATAAAAATTCCCCGTTTGTCAACAAGACTTTAATTGTAAAGGTCTGTGGAGCAATTTTTTGAACAAAATTGATACAAAAGATATAAAGCTCACTAACAATCTACAATGTCCAAGTGAAGCAGCGATAGATCATTTGTGCAAAAGGGGAATTTTTGTTTTTGTTGAATTGCATCAGTATTACAGCCCTTGTCCATTTGGTTTTTTTTATTGACTGGACAAGGGTTCCATTTTAGCATTTGATTTGCCTGCAGTCATTACATGCATAATTAAGAAATTAAGTCTGCAGTAGGGCAATTTCAGCTGAAAGCTTGCTTGGCATTGATTTGGATGGGAAATAAAGTCGTGCTAGTTGTATAGAAGTTGACATTTGGATTGGCAGTAGAACAGAAGTTCACTTTAAAGACCCAAATAATAATGATTCTTCCTTGAAAACAATAGGATCCTTTCCACCAACCCATGACTACAACTACCTACAAAAATCTTAATTTTTTCTTTTAAAAAAATAAAAAAAAAAAAAAAAAAAAAGACGCAGGCAAATGAATACATGGAAATAAATGAATTCCAAGTACTTGATCTTTACATGCATTAATATCAAAAGGCACATTCTGTTTGTTGGGACAACTTGTTGTTCGGTTAAGCATTAGGACCCTGGATATTATCATATATTATCAGGTCATTCCATAATGGGTTATTAGCTCCTGTTTGTGTCAATATTGTATATTGAATTTGCACATCATCTGAAGGTGATCTTATTTTTGCAGGCTACAGCAGTGGCTATGGTAACAGGCAGGGAGGAGGAGGAGGCGGCAGCAGTGGAGGGTATGGAGGTGGATACAGGTCGTAGAAGTCGCATCGTGAAGAGAGGACAATTCATATCAATGGTTTGTGATTTGTTAAATTTTGTCTTTCAGGTTTCGTAACTCATATCCTATTAAGCAAGAAACATTTTGCTCTTGTGAGGCAACTGAAATCTTGCCCCATCAGACAATCTTGTTTGAGTATTGGTATTAAACATGTTCTAAAGAGTTGGGATTGAGCCTTTGAACTTCTACCAGAATATTATATAGAAGAACCTCTTGGGAATTCGGAGTAACATTTGCTATGTTTGAGGTCACATCTTTGCAAATCTGAATCTCAATCAAGATACCAATCTCAGATTTACATGGCTGGTTCATTGGTGAATTTTGCAACAGTAAATACACGAGTTTAATTTCTTTTACCTTTAAGCAATGGCTCCGACTTGTATGCATGTATCGGCTTGATGGCACATCAGACCAACCCTGGATATATAATGCCAAGTAAAACCTAGACTTGTAGAAAGCATTGCTTCTTAGAAACTCGTTAATTTCCTGATGTGTAAATCTAAGTGAGTTCTTCATTTTGTGAGCCTATTGATGTTTCGAGTTAGATATGGGCAAAAGTTCTCAATCTGGCTTCTTTGAACGTTACCTTGAGCAAATTTTTAACTTGTCTGGTCCAAAGAAAGTGAAAATAAAGTTTTTGGCAACTTCTGTTTTCTGTTAGATGACATCATTCTTCCAAACATAAACTTGTATTTGGTTTTGAATATATTCATATTAATGGATGACACAACACGAATTCAACAAGAGAATATTTAAACCAGGAGTATTGTTTAGCTTTGTTGGTCACAGACCAGTAGGGCTTATGTGATGGCTTTTTGTCCGTTGTCCATTAGCACAAGTTTATTATTGCTAGACCTCCTAAATTACTAGGAGGATTGCCACCAAACTCAACAGAGGTGGACATCCAATATGGTCACCATGGCAACTATTTTGAAAATGTCGCTAATACAACTAAATGGATAGTCATATTGACATAGGGGTTTCACAAAAAGTACAATTTCTAGTTGTTCCTGAATAAAAATGCTGCTGATCTGACACGTATGGCTGCAATGGCAGCCATTTTGAAAATCTTGTTATTGATACTCCTAAGCTTACGGGGTTTTCACTAAAAGACTCGTTATATCTAGTTGGTTCTAAATTACAGTGGTGCTGATACAACATTCACTATGGCAACCATGAAAACCGTTTTTTTTTTTTTTGTTTTGCTACTCCTCCTGAATGAATGGTCTTGACATGGTATTTTCCCGAAGAAAAAAAAACTTTTTACAATGCCTGGACATGTCCTTGAACATCCAATCCCGAAAATCTTGTCAATACTCTTCAAGAATAGATGGTTGTATAGACTTCATATGATGTCTTGTTGGTCCTAGATGAAAGTTATATTAATGTATGAGCCTTTATGGTCATCACGGTGGTCGCCTTGAAAATTTTGTCTCTTATCCTTTTGAATAGATGATCATATCTACATGGAATTTTCACTTTAAGACTTGTGATGTGCACATGGTTTTAAATGAAAATGTTGTCAATCAGACATTCAACCTGGTCACCAACTCTTTTCATCGCTAATTCTCCTAAATGCATGGTTGTATCTAAATGGGTTTTTCACCAAAACTACTTGACGTCTTGTTCACATTAGATGAAAATGATGCCAATCTGACATATAATATTGCCAGAATGGTGACCATCTCGAAAATCTTGTTGTGGCTACTTCTAATAAACGTATGGCTCTAGTAATGAGGGGTTTTCACCAAAACACAACTTTCGCTACTTTGTCCTAAACGAAAAAGGTTCCGTTCTAATGGTTATTATGGCTGCTGTGGTGGGTATCATAAAAATTTTGTTATAACTACATCTCCTGAATAGATAGTTTTTGTGACGTCTGTTTTTACTGAAAGACTTCTTGTGATATCTAGTTGGTCCTAAATAAAAATGGTGCTGTTCAAACCTCAAAAATGATTGCCAAAGTGGCCATCTTGAAAATCTTGTTATTACTAGTCCTCCTGATTGGTTGGACATATTGTTATGTGATTTTCACTGAAACATTTCATTTTATTTATAGTTGGTCTGAAATGAAAAAGATGCCAATGTTACCTCGCAAAATTTGACAAATCTTTTAAAAGTTACTTCTCCAGGATGGATGGCCATATCGGCATTTTTATAAGCCGCCATATGGTGGAGCCTATTGTCTTGTGATGTTGTGCAGCTGTTACCACTTTCATATTTGCATAATGACTCCAGTTGTCTACGAGCTACAGTTGCCAAACTTTGTGGATGGCTTCCACTTGTGCAAAGGAAGAACCATATCAGTTTTGGGGTCAAAGGTCAAGGTCACAATAAATGAAAGAAGAAAAATGGTTTCTGCACAGTAACTAGTTGTCCACCATCTGCAGTTTCCAATTTGGCGGATAAATTGCACTTTGGGTAAGGAAGAACCCTATCCATTTAGTGGTCAGAAGATCAAAGGTCACTGTGACTGAAACGATAAATAAGGTTTCTGTACAATAGCATTGGTTCACATCACATACCTGGAACTAACTTTGGATGCCTTGCACTTAGTGCAAGGAAGAAATCTATCGATTTCGAGTCGAAAAGGTTAATGGTCAAAATCACTGACTGAAGAAGAAAAAAGAAAATCCCATACGAAAACATTATTTTTAGAGATTTAAAAAAAAAAATTCAAGGAACATCTGACAATTTACCAATGGATATTTATTTTCTGTTGCAACTGTTACAATAGTACATGTTCAAAATTTAATTATTGCTAAAATATATCACACTTGTACATGTACAAAGATACACAAAATACGTTAAAATTAATGCATTAAAATTACAAATGGGGGTGGGCTGTAGGAGGGCAGGTTGGGTTGGGTGTGCGTACATTCGTTATCCCTATGATTCCACCTCTAGAGTAAATTTAAAGTGTTGTATGGTACGAAGTGTGTAATGTTACATGTATGTTTGCTTAGTTTACATGAGAAATTATTAATCTGTTTCTTCCTATCGATTTAATATAGGCAGATAGAAATGAGGGCAATAGTGCCAGATCTTGAACTTCAGATGTCTGAGAGTCATTAAATCAGTCAGTCAATCACTCAGTCAGGGACATAGTTACATCACCCACATGCAAGCAGGCAGGCAGGCAGGCAGGAAAGCAGGCAGGCACAGTAGATGTGATGCTAAGTTACTACTAGGAATACTACTACTACTACCCAGCCAGAAGTCATAGGCAGGCAGGCAGGCAGGCAGGACCCAACTACATGAGTAGTTTACACATAGGCACATTTAGTGATGTCTAGGCAGAAGGCTTGACAGACAGGCAGATAGTGATCACAATAAACAAGGAAAGGAAATGACTGCTTAGTGCATTCATACATTTCTTATACATTTAACTAGACGATACTCCAGGTCCCCCCTTTTAAGGATCACATTCTTACCTACATAGGATTTATTCAGATGCAGACATGTTGAAAAGTTCTTCATAGATACAGTACGTGATGTCAGTTCAAAGAAAAGCTGAATAGTAATTGTGAAAGAATTGCTTTAAAAAATGCACTGGTAACTTGGCAGCTCTTTGTTCAGGCTGTATGTCAGGTGGCACAGGATAGACATGCAAAAGCTTTTCAATGGAACCAGGCATGTTTCATTGAAACTGCCATTGATATGAATTGCAAAGCAAGAGAAATATTTACTTCATTTTAGAGACCTCATTGGACCATCATCAGTTTTCATTAAATCAGCAGATAGAAGTTTTGTAATCATCTATTGTCAAAATGAGTTTTTTTTATATTCATGAACCATTTTTATTGTCCTCAGTGTCGTGAAATAAAGAGTTAATGTCCTTTTAATGATAAGGTGTCACGCTTTTTAATTAACTTCTTGAATGTTGGTTGTGTATAAAGATAATATTTGGAGTTTACTTGATCTCGGTTTTCAAAGTGGAGTGTAGTGAATTCGTTTATTTTTGATGGTATCATTTTTCATGGTGTTTTAAAAATAAAATTTGTCAGTTCCCAAATTCATGGATATGATAACTGAGGAAAAGGGGCCTTGTTCTATTAAATGCTTGATTTTGTTGGGTGTCTATTATTGTGGTTAGTTGAAAATGAAAAAAATCCATGAAAATTGTACCCCAGGAATAAAAGTGAATTTGCAGTATATTGTATGAATTGTAGTAATTTCTAAAGGGTTATTTTATACTGTTTACCTTATAAATTGGAAGAATATGAAAGGGGTCAAAAGATAAATTGATTGAGGCAGGCAGGGAACGGAATAACCCTTTATCTGCTTATTACACATCAAAGATGTTTTCAGATGTACAGTACTCTGCAACTTTATCTTACTTTTTGATACATCTGACCTGATTAAAAAATAAAAGGAAAATACTTTAGAGGAAGTATTTTTAAAAATTGAGTGTGACCACTTTCACTACCATCAGGCAGGTTGATCAGCAACATGTTCTGCCAGTTTTGTAGTATACTTAACCTTACTTGAAATAAAAAAAAAATTCAAAAAAAAGACAGCAACACTGGTGAATCTTTGTTGTTTAATACCTGTGACCAGATTTCTGGGTAATTTAACAGCTCAATTTTCAGCAATACGAAACCCAATATTTAAGGAACTTTGTTGCCATTTTGACCTTATGGTGCCAAGAACAATTACATTGTTTGCTGTTTGGGCTAAATTTTCAATATTAGAATAGGAACAGCAATACCATGCTTCTAGATTTGCAGTTTTACATTGGTGGTCGTGTTGCTGCAAATTAAGTTTTATCTGCTACGTAAACATAATGGCAATAAAGTTAAATTTGTGCTGGCATAACCACGAATATACTCGGACAGAATTTAAAATGTTTACATTTATCCCTTAAATGTATCAAAAACTTCATCATATCAATCTTTTGTTGCAAAATGTTGGCCAATTATTCCTGTGCCAAACTAAACAATGCCATACAGCATATGGCAAATCTAACTGAAAACGAGACTTCTAAGTAGTCCTTTGTTCCACAATGCAGGATAAGTGTATTTAATGCACTTAATGGTTGTACCACAAATAAAGCTATTGGGGATAAGAATGTGCAACATCCTTCCCCTGTCAGGTCAGAGATATTTTTTCTTGCATTCCATCGTGTGCATGCTCGTGTTTTCCAGTGTAGAATATCACCATCTTTCACGAGATTGCTGTCTTTCATTGCATCACTTTCTACAGTGCTCATTTTGCATATAAATTGGCAAAACGTCCCCAATTTCCATCGACAATTAGCAGCAGTGTTTTGCAGCCAGAATGCACCATTGCAGGATTTGTGCAATATAGACACCAAAGTCCTGCAAACAAAGAGATTGAATGCGCCAAAAGTAGCGCAATAAAACGAACAAGGTATGTTCATTACCTTTTAATCTGATGCATATGTGCCATCCAATCATTAAGTGCCAGAATTACTTGATTGTTTTATGAAAATAATAAAACTCCAAGTGATTCTTTTCCACATGTGCTGGGCTCTATACTTGGCTTGTATCCCCCCCCCCCCCCCCCCCCCAGTTATACTGATCCCATACCATATGTGGCATTGTCCACAATAATCAATGTACTTGGTATACAAAGACATGAAGTTTTGTCAAGTGGTAGATCTGAAACAACAGATAACTGATTTCTTTGCCCAAAGTATCTTGCTTAGACTGTGAAGGCAATAAAAATGACCGCCGAGATGATGACTCTAGTAAACAATCCAGTAAAATCCATGAAAGTGAAGCATCCAGTGAAGAATTTGATTCAAAAATCGTGAAACCAAGTTGCATTCACACACCCTCAAGATGTTGCTTGAGAGCTGACACTTTGCAAAGACTGATTGTAATGTTGGAGGGGCATAAAATTGAAGACTTTTACTTTTCCTGCTCTGTTAGACTGATCGGAGGCATACGAATGTTAAAATTAAGAAGTTTATTTACTTGGTTTTTCGTGCAAATAGCAGGTACAATTCATTCTAAATAGTGTCCAATTTTATTATGAGGTTGGCCCATTAAGATGATACCATTGGCCCACTTTTCAATTGAAGCTAGCCAGTTGGCCTCATTTATCTCCAGCCTGACTGAAACATTGGAGCACTCTTCACAATACTCAAAATAACCATTACAACACATTTACATCCTAAAACATACATTGGTTGAAGTTGTTGCCCTGCCAATGGGACGTTTTGATCTGGTCAACCTAGCTGCAGGTACAGATTCTGTAGTCTGTTTTCAGGTTGGGAAAGTTTATAGTAATCCTTTTGTCCATCTGTCCAGCACTCATGAATGCAACTAGGCCTGTAGTTTTTCATAGATTGCCACAAAACTGTAAATATAGTGGTCATAACCTCACTTTGGACCCACAATTTGTGTTGGAGCTATTGCCCTTTTTGTCTTGTTGCAGTGTATGATGATCTCATGAGTGCAGCTAGTTGTGCAGTTTTTGATGGATTGACATAAAACTTTGTATATATTGTGATCATCATCTGAAGATTCACATATCAACAAATCAGTTAGCTTCTGCAAGTTTAGTTGCTGTCCATTTTATATGCCCTCCATAATGTGGAGTGTATAATGTTGTGATGTCCATCTGTCCATTACCAAATTCATTGCTGCACAATAACTACCATCTACAGTCATCATACTTCGTGGATGGCTTGCACTAGGTGCAAGGAAGAACCCTATACATTTTAGGGTCGAAAGTCATGGTCACTGACCAACACAACAAAAATCCAGTGTACGACAGAATTTTGTAAATGCAACTACTCTTGCCGTTCTTGGTATTTCCTGTGCAACTTGTACAGTGAAACCCTGCTACAACTTGACAATCGTGGTTCACAAAATGCCATCGTGCTGTGTATTGTATTGTGTAATATCCAACCAAATCAGCTAAACATTGCATGTGTATCATATTGGCTGTAAAACTTGATGCATATTAAACAAGAAATACTTCAAGCAGTTGCATATTATTTATTTTTTTGGCAGAGAACCATTCTTTTGTACATGTGCATGTATGCGCAAAATGGCAACTTGAGTGTAAATACTTGAAGTAGGTGTACTTGCCAACTGATCTCGTATCCATAACAGTAATTATATTAAAAATGTGCACAAAGAACCATTACTTCTAGAAAGTTTCTGCTTGATTCTATTCGAATCCAGATACTTCATTTCTTGCCAATACATTTGCACTAACTTATGAAATACTGAATTTTCTGAAACATTCATATTTGCTGTTCTTGTCCAAAGGGTCTGATTTTTGACCAACAATAAAATGCATAAATCAGACACAAGTAATTTCTAAAAAGAAACTGAATTTATGCTTGAAAAATACTTTGAAATTCATAAACGAGGTCACGGATATTGATCTCGTAACGTACTTGAGATGAACAATTCAACAGGTGTGTATAACTGGCTGTACCCAGTTTGAGAGTAAACTATTCAGTTAAATGAATAATTCTCTAAAAGACTGGAAGAAGTAAATAAAATAAAGCCGATACTCATTCAAACTATTGTTTACAACTATGACTTTACACTACTATTGAGGAAAAACGGAGAGTAGTGTTTGATTATAATAGCAAATCCCAGCACCACTACAACTAAAAAAAGATTTGTTATAGTCTGTGTCAGCATTATAATGACAAGTGGCCTGTGTATATTGGTTATATGAAACTGCTGTCTCCATTTCTGACTAGAAAATAAAGGTTCAACATGATGGGTGGGGGTGGGGGGAGAGGGTACATGTATGTGGAAATAACCAAAACTAAATGCTCCTGATGATTCGGGTGATAAACTTGTTTCAGCATGTGTGTACAAAGGTTCATTGCATGGGTATTGGTGGTCTATTGTTTTCCCTTGAATGCATAGGTAAATAAATTTATTTTAAATTCGGATAAGAAACTATTTTAGACCACCACATTGTTTGGTGCTTGGTTGTCTTTGCCAGATGATTGAGCTAATATCTAATGGCTACTTTTACACAGATTTGAACAAAGATTTTACACGGAATGCATTGAAGACAAACACAAAGAAGACTTGATGGCTTTATTGTTGATGATTCATTAATAATTAAATTAACATTATTAGCTTTTTTAAGGAGCTAACCTTTTTCAAAAATAAGCAGTGATATTTTTTTATTCAAGGATACAACACATGTTGCCAAATTATTAAATCAAACGCCAGTTTATTTTGGCACAAAAGCTTTGTAGTACTTCAAGAAATTGGTGAAAATATAAAATTTCGGGAGCTACACCACGAACATGCTATATCAGAATTTGTGTTGTTACGAATCGCATTAAAGGGGTGGGTTTCAATGTACATATTGTGGTCATCATCATTACATGTGCATGTTGACAAATCATTGCACTTGCACTATTTTCAGAAGAGCTTTTGTGCATTTATTTTGCTATAGATTTGTCTCCATCATGGTGTAGGGGTGGGATACGAGAGAGGCAGGGGTATCTTTACATTAGCAGATTGCTAAACATTTTCTTGTTTTAAATTCATCTTTAAATTATTATCAATGAAGAAGAAAAAAAATAGTTCTAGATAAAAGTTGAACTGAAGACTATAATTTTTGGTCTGTATCATGTAATATGTGGGATAAGAGTGGACTTTATTTTCTTTTGTCCTCTTCACATTTGTATTGTTGTGCAAGCTACCGCATGGTTGCTGTGGAATTATGCAACACACTACTCCTTGTATCGAGGATCTTCCCAAAATAGTTTATCTCGTGTGAAATCCTTGTATCTTAAAATCATAATTATCATGTCTAACAAGGGAAGGATAAAGTTTAAACATTGTTTTCATGTTTCATATAACATGGTGTCAACTTCGAGTTTGGAAAAGTTGTGTACTTTCAAATGATGTGGATTTTCATGGAATTAATGTTTTTGCAGTCAGTGTGTTGTCTTGACAAAGAAATGCTGTAATAACTCCAAATTTTTATGAATGAAGATTGAATTGCAGGATTTTCATCCAGTTGACATCAAAATTTCTCAACTTTTCATTTGTGTGCAGTGCTATATAATTCCAGTTTTGATCTTGTTTTCATTCAATACTTGCATGTATATTAATCATAAAATTTTAGAGACTCTAACGCAAAACCAAGGGACACATACCTTTTCTACATGTACTTGTATACGGCTAAAACACGGTATTGGTGCTGATAAAGGAATTTTCATGTTATATGCATGAAATAGAAAAATTAAACAAGATATGAACCAATTTTAAAGATTGGTAAGCCTGGCATATACCTCTCTTACTTTCCTGAAAATTTCAAGAGGTTAGTGTAACCCATTGTTGAGATATGCATGGAAACAAGCTCTAAAAATGGCCATTTTTGAGCGTTATGTAGTCTCACTCGAAAAAAGCTTGAATATAAAATAGAGAATTCTCTAAATATCATACTGAAATTATGCATTTATTGGTCTGGTTTTATGCGGAATTCTATCCTGCAAATATTGCTTCTTGAATTAAAGAAATCGGTAAAATATTATGGATTTTATAAGCAAAATACCGTCAGTAGAAGTTTTGTTTCAACACTGAAATTCAAACACTAATCTGTTGTTATATGCCAACATTTTGTACAAAATAACATTCATTATAACTTTTATTGACATCTAGAACTCGACTTTATATTATAATAAGTAGTAAAACCATTTAAATCACATGGCTAGCCAAGATATTCGATTGAGAGCTTGTTCTTTGTCAAACTTTCCAGTTCTAAATTTTGTAGTGTCTGTAACCTTTACAAGTTTATATGGCAATAATTTTGTTGTTTCATTATGGAAAAGTATAAATCCTACAAAGGCTCATGTGTATCCATGTGATGTCCAAGTTGGCCAAAATTGGTGGTGCTGTATTGTACCATTAAAAAACAGCAACTCAATAAAAAAAGTTACAGACACTACACAAACAGGTATAAAAATGAAAGATAAAAGTATTGTTCTACTTGTCATTAAAACATTGTATTTTCTCAATAGAAAGTTCCATCTTATGTGATGTAATGTTGCATCATCTATTTACCTCTGCAGCCAAGAGCAAAAAAGTGATGCAATAACTCTCTTGATTGAATATTGCATCATTCTTGCAGCACTGTCTGTTTGAGTAATTTACTACAAGACAATGTAACCTGAATTTCTTATCCTAGAAGAAGCTGCCTAATTACTTTTTCTGTTCTTTACCATGGTACATCCCTAAGACATGGGAAGACGACAAAAGCAAACCTCTGGGAACAACTCTGGTAAGTTTGTATTGAATGGTAAACCACACTCTTAAATTGTAGTGTCTGTAACCAATATCCCCTTTTTATACTGTCTATGACTTTATCCCTGTTTTTTTTTTAAAAAATGAAGCCAAATTATGTTTCCTATTACAGTATTGATGTGTAAGGCTAAATTTTGACATATTGTCTGTCTGCAATTTGTAATATTTTGGTATATTTATAGTTTCTTTCATCTAGATTTCTGATAACAGGCAACATTTTCAGTGATTTCTTACAATATGCAATTGAAACTGAGTATTTTTGCATTCCATATCATTAGACTAGTAAATTCAAACAGAAATATTATGAGAATTCAATGAGCTCAGACTTAGTATTGGATACATTGCTGATATTGTCAAATGGTTACAGACACTACTAGACATGTGAATTGACCCGACTGTTGTTTACATTATTAAGAAAAGTGTGCAATCATTGTAAATGCTAGAACATTGAATAATCATCAGGTTTTATGCTATTTCTTTTTCAATCAGATACTTTTCTTTAAGAATCTACAGGTTATTCCAGTTTGCTTATGTATGAAAGCATATTGCGTACTCATTACAAGTATGTTTTGTAAAGTCTAAATTTCATCCGTATACATAGAGGAACAAAAATGAGAATGAAGTTGTTTGCTTTTAGGAAGCAAAGATAAGCCAGAAGAAGATGAACAGAAGATTAAAGCTAGAAGGGAGAAGACGAGGCTAAAGGTACAAGCCTGGAGAAAAAAACAGAGGGAAAATAAGCGAAACATGAGGAGCTAAAAAGGGTTGATAGAGAAAGAAGAAAAGATGCAAGACTACTAAAAAAACAGCAATCACTTTCCGATTCAAATCTTCAACAAGAATTAAGAAGGAAAAAACGTGAAGAAATGAAAAGGTATCGCCAGAAAAAGAAAGAAAAAGCAGCCCTGGCAATATCGGTTAATAAGAGTGTTGATTTAAGAAGTCCGAAAACTGCTGAATTAAGTAGAAAGAAGAAAGAAGCTGTGAAAAGAACCCAAGCATGGAGAATGCGTATCAAACTGAATGAAAGTATACAGCAAGAGTGTATTCAGACTGATTGTGAAATAGGAAATACTGGGTCAGCCAGAGATTCACCAATGAATAAAGTGTTACCTAAAGCAAGCGAAAAGCCTAATAAGAAACGGAAGTCAACAGAAAGACAAAACATTGTGACAAAGAAGATCAAAGTTGACAAAAAAGCACCAACCAACACAGAGAAACCAATAGAGAAATACCACCCTGGAGAATTTGTTGCTGTAGGACTTAAGCCAAAGAAGGGACCTCTAGATGTATACTTAGCAGAAGTAATAGACATTCTTCATAACGAAGTTAGACTTAAATACATGAGAAAGTCTGGCAACATGTATGTTTGGCCTGAAAAAGATGATTATTCACAAGAGGCTCTAGATGCTATCTTGTACAGGGTAAAAGCTCCACAAATAGTCAATGAAAGGGGTCATTTCAAGTTTAATGCAGCTGAATTGTCTAAGCTCAAGTCAAATCTGGAAAAAAATCATAAGCACTTCTATTTGAAATGACAATATAAAGTCAAGGTTTAATGTGTAGTGTCTGTAACCTTAAGATCAATCACATATGGGTCTGTGTTTGAGTCAGCACCTTGGGTTGAACAATACTTTAGTGACTATGATTTATTGAACATTCATTATACTTCAATATTTTACTCTTACAAACACTATTTAGTATTAAACTTTCAAGTGCTATTTACCAGTTCATAATTTTAACACAAGTATTGGACATATACCTGTTACAATGTGGTTTTATCATTTTATTAACTAATCAACATTCATTTAATGAATAATTCTAGTCAATGTGTTCATGTTGAATTATTTTTGAAGTGAATTTTATGGAGATATGTATGGTTCTGCAGCTGTATTGAAATGCTATAGTTTTGTAGTGTCTGTAACCAATTTTATGGACAATGTACTTCTGACTCTTATGGAAGTTTGCAATACTTTTGGCCAGTATTAATGATTTTGTTTGTTTAAATATTCTTCTTGGTGTTAGATAAATGCCTAAATAAGATTATTCTATGTCTTTTATGTTTGTTATGCAAAAGTTTCATGGTTAGGTTTTTTTTCTTAGTGATACCTTTGTCATAGATGTTTTGATTTTGTTATTAAGTTGTTTACCACTTCCAGTTATGTTGTTTACTTTAAATGTTGATATCCTGTTACTGATGTTACTGTGAAAAAAAATAAAGTTTTAAAGTTTTCATGCTGTTTTTCTTGCATGTTATACACCAAGTGTAGTGTCTGTAACTGTTGTTATACCAATGAATTGAAATAATGGTTAAACAAAATCGCATGCATGTTCAAGCTAAATCTAACTTGATCTGACTAGGGGACACCCTAGGGTATATAATGAGCTTCATTGAAATGTTCTATCAAACATTTCAATTTTTTAAGTGAGTGAGACTACTCTCAGCACCAATACCGTGTTTTAGCCGATAGTATATTAGTGCATAGTTTTTGCATTGCGCTTTTGATCAGATATTCATGCAATCTGCTTTTTTCACAGGCTCGTTACAAACAATAATATATAAATGTAAATACACTACCATTTTGTAGCAGCCATTTAAATTGGGTGAATGTTGGAGAGTTGCTAAGTTAGTTTCTGCACAATAACTTTAGTTGTCCACCATCTATGGTTGTGATACTTTGTGGATGACTTGCACTTGGGGTAAGGACAAAACTGTATTGATTTGGGGCTCAAAAGTTTGCATTTCAAGATCAATGTGACTGAAGAAGGGAAAACTTTTCACACAATAACTTGACTTCTCTACCTACAGTTGCCAAACTTTGTGGAAAGCTTGCACATGGGGTAAGGAAGAACCCTATCAATTTTTATGCCAAAGATCTAGGTTACTGACTAAAAATAAAAAACGATTTCCCCATAAATAACTTGTATTATTTTTTATACTGATGTAACATTGAGATGGGCAGTTTATAGATCTACTGGTCATAGACCAGAAGAACTTGTGGGATGGTCTTTAATCTCTTGTCTGTCCGATCATTAGCAAAAGTTTGTTATTGCTACTCCGAAACTACTTGGACGATTGCCATGAAACTTTACACGCGCATTCATCCCATGGTCTAGTTGGTCATAAATGCAAATGATGCTGCTCAGACATCCAATATGGCCACCACAGTGGCCATCTTGAAAATCTTGTCGCTACTCCCTCTGATTGGATAGTCATATCAACATGGGGTTTCAATACAAGACTTCGTATGAGGTCTAGTTGGTCCTAAAAAAATAGTACCAATGTGATGACTAATATGGCCACTACAGCAGTCATCTTGAAATCTTGTTCTCGCAAGTCGACCTGAACAGAGAGTAATGTTGATGTAAGGTTTTCACCAGAAGACTTGTGATGTACAGATGGTCTTTAATGAAAATGGTGCCGATCTGATGTCCAATATGGCCACCACATCAGCCATATTGAAGATTTTGTTATTGCTACTCCTCTTAAATGAATGTTTGCATAAACATGAAGTTTTCACCAAAAGACTACTTGTGATGTCTAGTTGGTCCTAAATGAAAATGGTACTGATCTCGCTTCCAATATGGCTGCCACAGCAGCCATCTAGAAAATCTTACCAGTACTCCTGAACAGAAAGTCATATTGACATAGGGTTTTCACCAAAAGACTTTTTATGATGTCTGCTTGGTATTAAATTAAAATGGTGCCGATCTGAGCTCTGTATGGCTCTTACAGTGGGTCATATTGAAAAGAAAAATGGTTTCTGCATAATAACTAGAGTTCTTCATCTACAGTTACCAGACTTTGTGAATAGCTTTCACTGATAGTAAGGATAAGGATTTGTTGTGGAGTTGAAAGGTCAAAAGGTCAGTGATGCTGACTAAAAGAAGAAAAATGGTTTCCACACAATAACATTAGTTCTACATCACAGACCTGGACCAAACTTTGTGGATGGCTTGCACTTTGGGCAAGGAAGAAGCCTATTGATTTCAGGGTAAAAAGGGCAAAGGTCAAGTTCACATGGAAGGAAGAACGGTTTCTGCACCAAAAATTTCAGTTGTTTGCATAGAAGACTACAAATCATGAGGCTGGCATATAATGTGCCGTTCATGGTACTCTTTATTTTTTTAAGCAAACTTCAATAAAAGTGCAAGTAATTTTTTTTTCCTCTTTTCCCCTTTTTTATTGCACCCCAACATATATAAGAACAGGGATGGGAGCAGAATGGATGTTTTATAATCTATTATCAGAAGCTTATGATCTACAATATTACGATGGTTTGTTTTTGTGGTAATGTCATAGTCTTTGTTCCCCTTCCTCTTCTGCTACTCACAATACCTTAAAAGGTTCTATTTGGCCTTCATCTTCATTAGCTGCTGGTCTAACTAGAGTTGAATTGACCTGATAATAAAGTGTATTTGCTCTGCATTAATAAATTACAAACTGAGATTTTGAACAAAATGTTGTGCATTAATGTTGATGGAATACCAGCAATATTTCCAATCCTGCCACAACAGTGGAAATTGGATCACTTGTAGAGTGGTGTTAAAACAATTGCTGCTGAAATCAATTTCACCATGTACAGATCTCGTGTGCAAAACAAATTTGGTGTAGATTGTACACTAAAATAACTTGCCTACCATAAGATTTTATAATTTAAAACAGTTATGAAAATTTTCTGTAATTGATCTTTACTCTGGATTCTGCATTTGTAGCTGTACCAACCAACAGTCTGCAGGTAGTATCTGAATGAGAAGGGCTAACTAAATTAAAGCTTTCTGTTGGACTAAAGAGATATATTAAAGATGCAAAGGACCATTTCATGGCAAACAAAAAGACAGCTTTGATAAAATGTCAGCCTTCATTTTCATCGTTTTAGAATGTATTTTAAGTATATTTTGAGGCAAACATTCAATATTGGGAGTTGAGTTGGGGGTGGGGGGACAGCAGAACAATGATTGGTTTTTGATGATCAGTTTATAATCTTGAGAATCAATCCTCCACCTTTCTGATTTTCTCGCATGACAACAGATTTCATGACCACAGATTTATTGTTCTGCCAACCCTTGCGATTTGACCAGACGATCGAACACAACAGTATTTGTCAAAATTGTTTCTTTGATGGTGTTGATTGTAGCAGCCATCATTGCTAGTGAGAATGATGAAGGTTCCTAGCATAGCCTCGTTTTTGATTCATTGATCTAACGTCACACAAGTACATTAATAAATTCAGAGAAGGGTCTGAATCGTCGAGCTCTTCGATGGGTTCAATAACAAAGCGAGATCCACACGTTATTGAAGTAACCTTGCATCTGATTTGCTGTCCTTGCTACTATTGTGGAGGCTTAAATAGCAGTTTCCTTATTAAAGCAAGGGAAGTAACATATCTGGTCTAGTGAAAATCACAGGTTTTGTATTGCAAAAAGAGGTCACCCCTATGGTAAAGAATTAAAACTTTTAAAGTATAATTTTTATGATATATGAATTTCAATACATTAAGTTGTATAAATTAAAAAAATAATGCAGCTAACAGATTAAATTGAGTAATCTGATTTTTAATTGAAGAAAATAAATTAAACAATTAAAAAAAGGTCTGTAGTAAAAGAACTATTTTATATATAATGAATTTGTTGTGCTGTTAACATCATGGCTCAACAAAACTTGAAAGTTGCTAAATACCTTTGCTGTATTAAAATCTCAGAAATTTTTCTTGTTTTTATGGTAGCACATGTATATTCATTATATAATGTCATTTCATACATTAAATGTTATTGGTGACATTATTTTAGAGCTATAATTGGTATTGTTGGTTTTTAATTTGAAAAAAAAAAAGAACCCAATATGGGTTTCTCCTGAACCACCTCCAATTTTCAGTGTTGCACTGCAATTTTTTGTCTGATGTCCCCCAAATCTTGATGCTATGCACCCCTCTGGGTGCGATTTTTGTTCAGGGGAAAGAAAAAAATATCCGTACTATGTTGGCACTAGAAAATGGCAAAAGTCACGAAAGGTAATGAAACTGTTAGATGGTAATGAATATCTATTTTTAAACCTTGTATCTGGCAATGAAAACATTTAAATTTTGTGCATTATGCATGGGTTACTAGAAACACAGAAATGCACTAAAAAACCAAAATGCATGCATTTTAAGCAAAATAAATCGTGAAGATGAATGTATTATGATTTGCTTGAATAATAACAAAAAAACAAAATAAGCTTTGATTTAAGTAATTTTGATAAAAAAAAATTGTTTTTACTTTTTACGTATCTATAGAATTTTTATGTATATTGTTTATATTCATGCAAAGACAATTTGGAAAAGATGCATTTTATAAACCTCGGATCGTGAGTAACACAAAACTATGCCAATGTACTGTACAAGTACATATAGAGAATGTACATGTGCCACAAGTTGGCACTTGGTTCCAGACAAAATTACTCTTGATAGACGTACAAGTTAGAAATAAAGAACAAGATCTGGGCACAGACAACTAATTTAGTTCCCATTGACCATGATGTAAATATTTGGCCAAATTACTAGACTTTTGTTGCAAGATGCAAATTGTACTTGCATGCATCAATCTAGGAGGAAAATTTTAAATGATGTAAAGGATATGCAGTGTGTGTAGTTTTTGAGAAAAAGTCTCTTGTCGATGCCCAGTATAAAAATTCACCTGACTAGATAACCAGGTTTACATCCAGTAGTACCTGTGTGGCAACAGCAATAAAATGAAAATGGTTTTAGGTTCAAGCCAGCTATTGCTTCAGTTTACCCATACGTAGGTTTCTGGGGAAAAATTGTCTAATAGTTTTCTGGCAATTATTATCGGCCAGCTAGCAAACTTCATTCTTTAAAATGCTGTATTTAATATACCACCTCACATAGGCTGGTTCCATATAGGTCATAAAACAAGTAGTTGCCTGTAACTATCAGAAACTGGATTTTTCATTTATTGGTCCTGACATATACAGGGTCCATTTTGGACTCTAATATTTGGGCAAAACGAGCTATCTCTAGTCCGAGTAGAGCGAAGTTGGCAGAAATAAAGAGAAATTGGTGCAGAAAGCTCAAAATTTATAATGTTCAAAATAGTCGCAATAAACTTGTGTTTTTGCATATATTCATGTCGGATGATTAAATTATTGATTAAATACTATGAAATCTGTATCAAATATTAATACTTTTATTTTGCTTCATCTCGCTGTATAAACTAGTTGTATAAAACATCAACCTGGAAAATAGGTTACAGCTGGAAATTGGCAACTGTTTCTATAGTAGAAGTCGTCTTTTTTTAGGTTTATAGGATGAAACATTGGATAAAATGAATAATTGTAATAGTAGTTATGGATACGTCCACAATCGTAATTCATTTCTGATGAGGCTTCATGTGTGAATTTTCGGTGTGAATTCCATAGATAGCAATACAATCTATGATCATCAAATAGGCACCAAAATTGACTACACGGCATAAAACTTTGTCAAACTGTCCACCTTTCTTGAAGAGAAGATTGACAAGAAAAATGTTGATATTTTACTTTGATTATTAATGCAATGTATCGAAACAAAAGGGGATGGGGTGAAATGGTGCAAGATAAGGCAAAATGATCTCACTCCCAGGGATCCTCCTACATCAGAAAACCAATAGGCCTTTGTGATCGTCCAGTTGCCCACTTTCCCACATGAAGTAGTGCAAAATGAAGAAAAAACAATGAGCCATTTGAAAATTGAAGGGGCCACTAAGAAAAATTTAAGAGTCAAGTATCTCGTGATTTAGCCCTTGGAGTAAAAGAAATGCTATTTTTCAATTGGTCAAATAGGGGGCCAATAAAATATGGATTCAGTTGATCTATATTGGTTATACTTCTCTTGCAAATTGACATTGGCCCATCCTAAGAATATCCATGACCCCCAATTATGGACCTTGTATCATTGGTTGTGAAGAGTCGTATCCTATTGCAGTATAATGTGCCTTGATAAATAAATACTTCAACAACAAAGTACAAATGATGCGGGACTTTTTAGATTAGATTATGACCCTTGTATCATTGGTTGTGAAGAGTCCTATCCTATTGCAGTATAATGTGCCTTGATAGATAAATGCTTTAGCAACAAAGTACAAATGATGCGGGACTTGTTAGATTAGACAAGTAAAATTTTGTTTATCTTTGTGACGGAAAAACTCGTGACACCATGTTTGAAATCTGGAGATGATCGTACTTTATCTTTAGTATAGAATTCTTTTGCCCATTACCTGGATGATCTAGACCACTGTTATTTAAATGCTGATACGCATTTAAACGTTATTTAAAGTTTAATATCAGTAATATGTTGCCTGTCACTATTGTTTAGCTTACCCTTTCCGCAATGGAAAAACCTTTATCCATGCCAGATGCACCATCCTCCTTTTCTAGAAATTCTTAGAACATGTGCATCTACTCAGTCTGTTATTGCGCATGGGCCTGTGATATGGAGTCAGGCTGGGTTGATGCACGTGTTCTAAAAAGTGTGGAGCAGGAACTTTGGACCAACTAGACAGCATAAAAAGTCTTCTGCTGAAAAACCCATGTCAATATGACTTTCCCTTCAGGAGTAATAAGGAGATTTTTTAAATGGCTGCCATGGTGGACATAATGGCTGTCCAAGGGGCATCATTTTAATTTTTTAATACCAACTAGACCTTGGGATCAGTGTGTTCATGTGAAGTTTTATGGCACTTTTTATGCTGTCTAGTTGGTCCCAACTTCTGCTCCACACCTTTTCAAACAGTGTTGAAAGTGGGCGAGATGCAGTGTAAAGTTGTTGGGTCTACAACATGAACAATGTAGAGAAAGTTAACATGCCTTTAACCTACTTGGACTGAGATTTAGTTTTGATCACTGATAGGAATACTTTATTCTGTCTGAAGCAAATAGCTGATGAAAATGATTGCTTCTGTTGCTGGGGAAATATACTTAAAATGGCACTAATTTTGCCTGTCCTTGAAAGAAAGAAATGAATTTTCTGTGCAAACATTGCGACTGTCAGAAAGTGAGCTTGTGAAATTTTAAAAAATAAAATCTGAAGGTGTCTCCTTTTAGCTCACCTGGCCATATAGTGAAATGGATTTTCTGTGTATAAGTTGTGATTGTCAGAAAGTGAGCTTGGGAAATGTTAGTCGTCTCCTTTTGGCTCACCTTGCCATATGGTGAAGTGAGCTTGTCGTATGGCCCAGCGTATGTCGACAGTTGTGCATTGTACATCTGTCCATCAACAATTGCTCGCTAACTCTTGGGAGACCTAATTTCAGAACCGATTTAAATCGGACTTGGCATATGGGTTTATATTGTCAAAATCTTGTATGGGTTCAATAATGAGTGAGATAAATACATATTATTAATCCGATTGGTTACCCTTGTTACCACTCTGGGGGCCAATTTTACAGACTTGGAATATATGCTTTTATCATCAAGATCTCGGATGGGTTTAATGATCACAACACATACTAATTAGGTGATCTTGCATCCGATTGGCTGATCTTCTTACCCATCTGAAATCGTGTATCTGATCTGATTTTTATCGAACTTTGAAGTACAGGCTTGTATCCTCAAGATGATCTTGGATGGGTTAGATAAAGAGTGAGATCCATGCATATTAATGAGGTAATCTTGCATATGATTTGGCTGACCTTGCTACCTCTGTGAAGGTCAAAATAGCAGTTTGCATCTTAAAGCAAGCGATGTAAACTAGGATAAGGTCTGTTGAGAATCAAAAGTTTTGAGTTGTGAAGAGCTTTTTCCTTGGAAAAGATTTAAAACCACTAAAATATTTGTAAATGCAGGATACAAAACTTAAATTTCAATAAAACAAGTTCTATAAATTAGCCAAATAATACACCTTTGGGATTAAAGCAAATAATCTGTGATTTGAAGCAGAAGAAAATATATTAAATAAAAATCGAAAATAATTTTTTGAATTTGCCGTTTTGAGCTTCGAAACCAGGCGGGTACTAGTAACCTCATTTTTCAAGAAAACTTGAAAGTTGCAAACACATTCAAATGGTATTTCTTAATTGAAATTCCAAAAAATATGTATTTTTTGTCATCACGTGTATAAACATTATCTTGTGGCATTTCATATATTAAATGTTATTAAAATTCTGTCACTATTGCCTTGCTACCTCCTGGGGGATGTAATTGCATCATTAAAATTAGTTTTCCACCCCCACCCCAATGTTTTTTTTCTTTTCTTTTCTTTTCAAGTCACTTTTCTGGGACAAGTGCATCAAAAATTTGCTCCGCTCTGCTTTCAGTATTGAACCTTCTGGCCGAGATTTCTTGGCCAACTCTTGCATTTGTCTACAAGGCAGCCGTCGGTTGAGTGATCACTGGCCCACTTGAGCCTCATGACATTTTATTTTGGTGTTTATTAATAAACAAAAAAGAAGCATTTTGTCTGCTGTCTTTTATCCAAGTTTTGGATCTTCAAATATAATTACTTTTCTTCCTGACCAGAAATTTGTGTGCAAAATGAAAAGATCATTTTTCTAGAATATCTTGCCTGGAATATTAATATCTATTGTGTAATGCTGAGCCTAGCCTATAAAATGTACTTGGGTTTGGGATCATCCATAAAGGACATCCGCAAAGATGAGGGGAGGGGGGGTTTGTTCAAATGCGGACAAGGGGGGAGGGAGTGTAAAGTACCTTCCGCAAGCTAGTATTTTTTTTTATGATATTCTGTGTTGAACAGCTGCTTTAGGCCTACTGAGTGTATTCCAGTATGTTTTGCGGACATCCTTTATGGGTGATCCCTAAGTATAAATTATTTGTTAATTTCAATTTGTACGATTCATGCCACAGAATATATATGAATGGGTTGGCATTAATACATAGGTCTGGCTCCCAGTGCCTGAGGTTGATTACATGGCCCACATATCGGCCCTGCGGACCTGAGCGAGTATACAAATAGTCAAGTAAGATGCACCAGCTATTACACTGCCAGACCATAAACCAGTGTATAATGCTAGATGGGGGACATCCGCAGCCGGGGGTGGGGGGGGGTAAGCCACATGCGGACAAAAGGAGGGGGGGTAGGAAAACAGGTATTATCTGCGGACGTCCTTTATGGACAACCCCTTTCAGGAAATTTTGTATGTACTATTGAAAATTTTTAGAACGGGAAGGGGGGGGGGGGCGGATATGGTGTCTTGGATATTGGAGAGTGTATATTTAGATTTTTGACAGGATTTTCTGTACTCCAGTTTCTTGAACATGATTCATTATTCTGTTCTTCTTCCTTCCTTTCTCTATATTCTTCATCTCGATTGCTTTATAAGACGACCCTACATATAAAGATCGCCCTTCTGTGAAGGCCACTTCCCATGAGTCCACTTGATACAGGTTTGATTATTCTATTGGATGGCCATGGCTTAATGCAGCAACAGTTTGAAAAGAATTTTGTCATGTTCAGCTAAGATCTGGTAGGTTGAGGAGTCCAATATTTTATGATTGGAATAATTTATCACTACTAGACTGCACTTATTTATACCTATTCTTAAGTTCTGCCATTTGTTGTTTTGGTAGTTTGTGGGCATTTATCATGTTTGTCCCAGGTGTTCAGGTGAAAATGGTATAAAAAGAAATTTTTTCAACTGATGTAACTTTGGAGTTGACAGTTTTTAAATGTCTGCCATAAGTCGGAACGCATTATGTTGTGATGTTTGACCATCTGTTGTCAGTTTGGTTTGCTCATAATAACTTTAGTTGTCCAGCACCTACAGTACCAAACTTTGTTGATGGCTTGCATTTGAGGTAAGGAAGAATTTGATCAAATTCAGGGTGAAAAGATCAGTGACTGAAGAAATAAAAAAATTGTTTTCCTCGTTACAACATTTGTTCTTCATGATGCACCTCAACCAAACATTGCAGATGGCTTGCACTTGGGGTAAGGAAGAAGGCAATGATTTTTTTGACGATAGGTAAAAGTTCAAGGTCACAGAGTGATAGAAGAAAAATAACTTTCGCACATTTCTTTATCACAAACATGGCCCAAACTTTGGATGGTTTGCACGGTGGCAGCTTGAGGGTTTGAGGTGCCAGAGGGCAATGTTCTTTAGTGGCACCCCTACTTTGCCACAGAGAACAGTTTTTATATCAGTTGCCAACCCCCACCCTAGTTACAGCCAAAAAAAGGCTCCTGATGGCGCCCCCCCCCCCCCCCCCCTCCCTCCTTGCACTGCACCCAGGGGCATTTGACCCCCACCCACCCCGCGCACTGTCACTGGGTTTCACTTCCGGTAAGGAAGAGACCTATCGATTTCTAGGACAATAGGACAAAGATCAAGGTCACACTGACTGAAAGGAGAAAAGTTTTTTTGTGAAAAAAATTTATTAGTGTACAGGACTATGGATAGGCATGTATTGTTTTTTTTTAAATTATTTTTTTTTGCTGAATTTGTTTGAAGAGATAGAAATCATTATGCTTTTAACCAAGCCATTTCTAGAGCACACTATGGAAGAGCATTTTGCTTGACTTTGAGAGTTCTGCTGCAGTTGTTGGTATGTTTTACAAGCGATGGACAGATTGATAAGCCGAAAACATAGGCTTTTAAATGGTAGCCACAGTATTCATCAAGGTAAGATGGACTTTATATTACTTAACTAGGAAAAGATGAACATGTACAAGTTATCAAGTTGGGAGCAATTTACCATTTACTTGGATCTATTTAAGTGATTGGAGCTAAATTTAAAGTCTGATTTTTCTGGCTGTTAAAGGTTCTATTTAATTGAATTGGAAATTTGCTGTAAATGTGTTAAAGTTATAATTCTGTATCACAAAATATGTATTTTTATGGGATATATGAACTTGTACTCTAAATATATTCAGGAAACTGGAATGACCACAGATTCCCATATGTGACGATCCAGAGGGACATAAGACAGACGCTCCTTGAAATCTCGAGTGGGATAAAGTTTGGGGTGAACAATTTGTCTGCAGCCAGCCTTGTCAGTTGTTCAGAATGATACAGAGTTGGGACATTATCAGGGTTATTTTGACCATTAGTGACTGGATGGATGGATGCTGGTAAATAAACAGTTTAATAAAGACATTTTATGAGTAATGATTCCACAAAGTTGAGAAAATCTACATCATTGAAGTATTGGAGACTTGTATCTTGCCTGACATGTACACTTAATACATACCTGCCAACCATTAGGCTTTTGGCGTAATCATTCCGCTTTTTTCAAATAATTATGTCCTGCTCACCTATATAAGGATTCACTTTTTTGGTACATTAAAAAAAAAAATAATAAAGCAATAAAAAAGTTGTGTTTGTCATTATCATCATCTATTTAATCCCACACTATAAATCTGAGCATATTCTAAAAAAAAAAAAAGACTGCTGCATAAGAATAGTGTAAGAGTACATTTGTCATAGACCTCCCTGTACTTTCCTTATTTTCTTTTTATAGCAGCCGTATGACATATTTCCAAAAAAACTGACGGGTTTCTTCAATTTGAAAATTTGTCTCACAGATTCATTATATTAATACACAGAATTTGTTAGCGGACCTGTCTATACTTTAAAAAATCGCGGCAGATGTTGAGTGAAACAGGCTTTGTCGATGTGACTTATATGACTGAAAAATGTTAGAGAAGAGGGATCTTTTTAAACTTTTAAACATGTCGGATCAGAAAAAAGACAAATCAATAGTGCTTTACAAATTTAGCAAGAAGAACATGAGAGTGGTAATACTGCACTTGGGTTGAGCACAAGGTAATGATCCTTGCAGAATTTGTGGAGTTGACTTTGTGACGATCTCTCAGTGAAAGTTGGACATGTAGACTATTTAAAGTGAGTGTTGTGTATATAAAATTTGTCAAGATGTTTTGTGGTTTGTATTCTGGTACTAATCCACATGGATTTTCCCCATTTGTGACAAGAACTTTAGCCATCTGCAGATCCAGGTTAGTAGCAAAACTAAATGTACATTTTTCATAGAGTTTATTGTAATTATGGCATGTAATATATAGATCACACTTTTATGTTCAGGTTACGTTTTTTTGCCCTTGGGTTACACATGTACCGCTGTAGGGGTTGGCAGGTATGTTGATATTAAGGTTAGCAGCAATAGATAATATACCGTTTGATAAAGGGGCATTTAATAACAAAACTAATGAATTAACAGTGTGTTGGCATGATGGATATAGCTATTACTCGATCCAGAACATGTAAAACACTTGTATTGACAATGGAAATAAGACAGCATCTCCAATGAGGTTAGACTTTATTGAGCTAATCCTCTCTACTCCTACCAAATGCTTAGGTCAACCACAGCCATTCCAAGTGAAAACTGCTCAATACCAGATTTGCAAGTTGTCGAAGCTAATTGGGCAAATATGGACTTGTCCATCGGCAGTTTGAAGCACAGAAATGTGGTGGAGTCCTTTGTTTCTGTCACTTTTGCCTTGCTTACCTTGGAATTACCCTCATCCACATTGTAAAATTTATCCTCCCATAGAACATTCTAGAAGTCTAGAACATAAGGAAAACAGATGTGGTCCAACTCCTAACATCATAGATACGTTTTTCTGTATTATTAGAGTGAGAATATCCTCAGTCCTTGGTATATTTATGGTTTTATAAGCTCTCGTGAGATTTGAGGCAATATTGTGTTGGGGTCTTTTTTTCTTCATCATTGACCTTCTGTTACACATTTCCCCTTTGGTCATACAGTAGGTAATAGCGATTCCTGTTGGCAGATATCTTTGGGCGGGAGGTGGGGGGCTCTGGATTAGAGTGTCCATCACTCGCGGACAATGATGGATCGGAGTACATTTGCGGCGACAACTTCTGTTTGCATTTTGATTTTTTGTTTAACTCCATTTGATCAAATTTGTGTGGTTTTGGGGTCCTCACTTTGCAGACTCTGTGGGCAAACAAGAACTGGGAGGACCCAGGGAGGGTAGAGGCAATCAAATGCATCAGTTATACTGTGATATGAGGCATGCAAGCATGCAGTGATGCATAGCACCTCCCGTAACTATGATGGCAGACCCACAGTTTACATGCTTCTCTTGTCAATACTTCACTCCACACATGTATTAAGAGAGTCGTTGTTACTCATGCTGTTGGCTTGCGCTTCATTAGATTTCTTCACTTTGACCTTGAGAGCAATGAGCAGAAATTACTTTGTGTCAATACCAAATGGCCATGGTATTTTTCTCTCTTACTACCCGACTTTCTTAACAAAAAGAAAAAAATATAAATTCTTCATGTGGGGAAAGAGAAAATTGATTGGATTTGTGACCTGTTGAAAGGATGCATCAAAAAAAAAAAAAAAAGGGTATAAAGGAGGTGGCGATGGAAAAAGAAGACTGAAAATGAGGAGGAAGAAGAAAAAGAAACATGCAACTGCTGCGGAACAGGAAGATGGTTGAGATGATAAAGAAGTTGTAGAAAAATCGACGAGAAGAAAAGGAAGAAAAAATCTTAGAGTTTGAGATCTGTTTCGAATTCGTGTAACAAAACAGAACGATAAAAATGGCAATTAATAATTTACAAGAAATTCAAAGAAAAAATGCTTCAATATTCAGAGATGCAACCAGGGTGTGCAGATCATGCAAAATTTGTACAAATTTGCACACTTGGAAAGCAGTGATGCGCAAGAACTCTTGCAAATTAGTTTAAAATCGCGCATATAAAAATGTACTCTGCGAAGTATACAATTTTTATTTCCAGTGCTTGTCGCGGCATAAGTCGTGGCACCAGTAGTGGGCTTGTAGTGCCTGTATCGTTATCTGTCTTTTTTCCGGTAGGCAACTGTTTACATGTCTGAGTATTTTGGCTTGACATGAACGGTTGTTATACTAAATTTGATTGGCACATTGGGCCCTGGATCGAGCATTGTTGAGGTCGAACCTTGCATTCATGAAGGAAGTTTTACAAATGCATGTTTAAAGTAAGGGCTTCTAGGAAACCCAAAATGGCTGACTCCTGACATGGTTTATCTTCAGATGACGATTTTGTTTAGCAAATACTGGCTGATGATAGTGATGATGATAATGATTTTTAAAGTTTTGAAGTATATGAGATTATTGTAGCCCGGAAAGTGTTGCTGGAAATACCAGTGAGTAATTTTGAACCCGAAAATGGTGTTGAATATAAGTCCGATGTACATGCTGGATGGACAAAAACAGACGGCATGCTGGTCAAACCCCTATTGAGCAGTATTTCAAAATTAATGTCGACAAGGCAGAATACCAAGCCTAATAAAAATGCAGACAACTTGAGAGTAGGGTGCATTTTTCATTTCTTTCTTCTAACAATTCTGCCTTGAGGGATCTTGTGCTACAAAACTATATAGCACTGTTACTGTTTAGATTAATTGAATAAATAAGAATCTAAAAAAAAAATTGAAAAGTAAGGATATTTATTTTTGATCAAAATACCTCTGTCTGAACAAGTTGACTAATGCACTGAGGGACTTGAAACCCTAATACAACATTGTGGAACAGACAAGAAATCTGGCATAATAGTCCTCAAAGCACTATTTCAAGAAAGTGAAACTTTGGCAGAGCTCTTTTTAGTGAAAAATATTATTTTGGAGCAGAGATACCCAAGAGACAATACCTATGAGCTGTTGACAATTGTACACAACCATAAAGATAAGTTTTCCAACATGTTAAAGCTTGCTTAGCTAGCTATGCATGTGTGAAAGGGGTAAATCTTGGCACAGAACAATATTCATACACAGAAAAGGAACAAATTAAGCTCAAAAATGAACAAAAGATTAATGATTATTCAACAAGAGGAGACATCTTTTGAGAATTTTGATTTCATTAGAGCTCTAACAAAGTGGAGCAGGAAGAAAGAAAGAGATGGATATTTATGTGTTGGCTAAATTTTTAACTATGGCCGTTTCCTCCCACTCATTTTTTTCCTACCTCCCCCCATATTTTGGTGATGTGGGGGGAGCTTCCCCCTTTAGATAAAATCCTGGCAGCACCTATGAATAAATATTTGCTTTCTATATGGTAAAGATCAGGGGTAATAATATCACAAAGCTAGAAATGGAGGGAAAAGAGGTGAACTAAGGAATCGCCTTTCTTTTCTTTTTTTTGTATCCGTTTGTATAATACTAATAATGTTTGTGTATGTATAAATCAACCATGTACCTGTATAAAATAGACTTAACATATTGTTTTTTATTTTATTTAGGAGTCGACTGCCTAACAAATATTTCTTGGACAAAGAGCCGCTTCGGAAACGTTTAAAAAAAAAAAAAGGTAGGTATGTATGTACACAAATTACTATGATGATTAGTAAATTAGATAGTTATGTTTATTATTATTATTATAATACTATGGCTGCGGTTGTAGTCTAAAGGTGCGTGGCCGAGGCAGTGGTAATAGTGGAATTATAACCTGCGTATATTTGCAAAAGGCTTTCTTATTTTATATTTAGTAGTAGTAGTGTGATTTTTATGGTATAATTGCCAAGACATATTACTAGTACGAGGATATTCTTCAATTTGTTTTTTATTTTCTTTTTCGTTAATTGATGATAAAAATGGATGAGAAAAAATAGGAAGTGTTTCTTTTGAAGATGATGAAGTCATAGTACGAAATGGAGGCATTGTTGTTTTGTGAAACTTACAAGTTAGTAGTGTATTGCCTTTTTCTTTGTTCAGTGCTAAAAATATTACATGAAAAAATGATATTGGTATTATGTTCATCCTTTTTGTAATGATTTTTATATTTATTTTTCTTATTTTTATTTTTATTTTAGGAAAACACTATAATGGCTCTCTAGAAGGCAGATAAAAGTAGGGTGGACGTGCATGAATGCGACAACAGTGGTTTTTTTGAGAGGCATTGTCCCAAAAGGTGTTGGTCTTGCAAATTATATGCAAAATTGATACGAGAAACAAAAGGTTCTGAGGTGGCGGATGCATTGAACTATTTAAGTGCATTAAATGAAAGGCCATTTTGACTGATGGAGTTTAGTGAACTGCATTATTTGGATAAGGAGACTCTGCGCTCATACTTGCCAGCTGTATATGCAGGAAATAAATGATTTACACCCACATTTTCCGTTTGTAGACGTTTGGAGGAACTTCATAAAGACTCGTCTATCAACAAATGTACAATACAATGCATTATAGAGGGTTAGAAAACACGATTGTTTTCCAGCTGAACCTACAAACCACGGGCCCATATCAAACTGAACTTTTTTCGGATGCCTAAAAGAAGCTTGAAAACGACGCAAACAATTCTTGGGACAGTCTTGGTTGATAAATTACATACAAAACGACCAGATGCAATGGCAGCCTTTGGAAGGACAACACCCACATGAACAATACAGATTATAGGAAATGAAAAAGAAAGAAACATCCAAAAATCTTGTATAGTGCTGGACTGATTAACCTATGCTAGAGAGGTGGGGTCAAGGTATGAAATTTAGTTAATGTGTGTATGTATGTAATATTATATAATTATAGTGTGCTCAACAAATGGTGTTGTATGTATAATACTGTGGAAATGTGTAATACCTCTTAAACTACTCGGAAGTTTACCATTAAACTTTACACGCACATTTGTTCCATGGTCTTATTGGTCCTAAATCAAAATGGTGCTGCAACGACGTCCAGTAAGGCTGCCACAGGGGCCAGCGTGAAAATCTTGTCGCTACAAATCTTGAATGGATGGTCATTTCAACATTGTGTTCACTAAAAGACTTCTCAAGATATCTACTTGGTTCTCGATGAAAATGGTGCCAATCTGATGTCCAGTATGTCCGCCAGAGTGGCCATCTTGAAAATCTTATCACTACTCCTCCTGAATGGACGGTCACATCAACTTGTGGTTTTCACTAAAAGACCCGTGTCGTCTAGTTAATCCTAAATGAAGAAAGTTGTAATCCGATGTCCAATATGGCCACCACAGTAGCCATCTCGAAAATCTTGTCGCTACTTCTCCTGAATGAAATGTAATATTGCCATGGGGTTTTTACCAGAATTGTGACGTCTAGTTGGTGCCAAATGAAAATGGTGCCAATCTGATGTCCATTATGGCTGCCACATTGGCCATCTTGAAGATCTTGTTATTTATTGCTCATCCTCCTGAATGAAAAGTAATATTGCTATGGGGTTTTCAGCAGAAGACTTATTATGATGTATAGTTGGTGTTGAATGAAAATGATTTCGATCTGAGGTCCAATATGGCCACAACAGTGGCCATCTTGAAGATATTGTCACTACACCTCCTGAAATGATGGTCGTATCAATATGAGTTTTTTACTAAACTTCTGATGATGTCTAGTTGCTCCTAATGGTGCCATTCAGACATTCAATATGCCTGTCACAGTGACCATCTTGAAAATGTTGTCACTCTTTCTCCTGAATGAATGGTCTTAGCAGCATGGGGTTTTCACTGAAAGACCTCTTGTGATGTCTGTTTGGTCGTAAATGAAAATGGTGCCGATCCAATTTCTAAAATGACTGCGACAATGGCCATCTTGAACAATCTTGTTATCACTACTTTTCCTAGATGACTGGTCAAATCAACATTGTGCTTTCACCAAAAGACTTGTGAAGTCTACTTGGTACTAAATAGAAATGGTGCCAGTCTGAAATTAAACATGGCTGCCATGGTATCCATCTTGAAAATCTTGTTATCGTTGCTCCTCCTAAAATGAAAGTCATATCAACATGGGGTTTCCACCAGAAGACTTCTTATGATGCCTTGTTAATCCTAGATGAAAATGGTGTGAAGTTGACTTTCAGTATGTCACCACAGCAGTTAATTTGAAAATCTTTTTATCCCAGCGGAATATCAAAGATGGTTTCAACGCCCAGCAGTTGAAAGGAAGAAATGGTCTTATCTTGAATATTCCTGGAAATTCTTTTCAGCTAATAGAGCATCAGGCCCTTCGAGAAACTTTTGTTATGTTTATGGTAAGAGAAGGTCTGGGACTTTCTGGAGAGTCGGCACGTGTAATGGGGAAGAAAGGCCCTTTTTTCCCCTCCTGTCATCAATCCCTTGGAAGAAGAATCCTTGATCTCAGGAGAGTATGGGAACCTTATCTGACACTTTAGGAGTTCAGAAGAAGGCCTTTTCATTAAAGAAGAGCACTCCTAGATCCCAGGAAGGTATGGGTCCTTAGGGACATGGAAGAAGAATCCTCGATTCTAGAAGGGTACAAGATCTGTCTCTTCCTTAGAGAAGAGCACTCCTTGATCCTAGGTTGGTATGGGATCTTTCTCTTTGGAGAATTATACGGCTCTAGGCTCCATGATGGTTGCTTCAACAAAGTCGGTGCTGGTGAGTGTTCAGTCCAGGAAGTACTTGGGTTGAGAGTGCGTCGTTGTGTGCTTCCCACCTGTAGTCAGTGCTGGTGAGGGTTCGATCAGGGATATCAGGTTGAGAGTGAGTCGTGCGCCGCCTGCCAGCAACACCCTCTCAAAGCCCTTACCTCGGTGAAGGGGGCCACCAGATGAAGCCACCCTGAGAGGGGAGAGCAGTTGATCTTGAGGAGGGCTTCTCATCAAAGCAGGGTCGCCTGACTGGCCTACCAAGCACCTGTCAGTGGAGTCCCATAAGCTGTATGGGACAGGGATTGGGTTGGGACTCCCCATCTCGCCACCAATCTATTCCGTTTGGATTACGATATATGTCATGTTATGGATGGTGATCAGATTGGCATATGCCCCTTACATATGATACCTTTTAATCCCTACGGGGGTGTGGGGGCATTCATTTTTGGGAAGTGAATTGTTGTTCCCATTTATGGCGCCATGGACGCCTGGGCTTCGACCTCTTAGTGCTACCCTTGTTGTGGGTCACTGACCTTCATCATCTGCTTGTGTGGAGTCAAAGAGATGAGAGGGGGTGTGGTGGTACTGGTATTCTTCCCCCCAGATGCTCGAGGAAGGATCGAGAAGTGTTCTTGTCCTCGAATCTCTGCCTCAATAGTGAGACATGGGGTTAGAAAATCCTGCCTCTCGGGAGTGAGTGCAAGACGACGATGTCCTGTTGGTCTTGGTGGATCCTAGTAAGTTTGCTGAGGAACAGGCTGAGACTGTGCCAGCTGGGTCCCCTTCCTCCTCCCACCAGTCTTTGGCAGCAGAGGAGGAAGAGATCTGTCCTTCTGATAAGGCAGTACCGCTTTCTTCTGCTCGATGTGTGTCTCAAGCCCTTATGCCAAAAGGACAAGAAAATTCTCCCCTTGGGAGAGGCTCTCGGGGTCCACGTCGTTTTCGAGGGGCTAGAAGTTCCCTAGGCAATGCAATGGGTTGTCAGCTACAGAGTGCACTCCTCTGTTTGGCCCAATAAGATCCCACCCTCCCCACTTCGATGCTGGGGCATAGTGAGTTGGGATTTCGTTGGGGACCTGGGCTCACCTTCTAGACAAGATGCTGGAAGCACTGGAACATAAGACTAGGTAGCTTGTCACTATTAACTATCACGCCAACAATTTTTCAGCAGCCTCCAGTCTTGCTGGAGCTGGTTGCCAAAACCTCCAGGCATGCCTTGTCTGTGTCCATGGCACCATCAGCCGAGCTGCTCCACCTCTGCAGGGATGTTACCCTAGACACTTTGAAGGTCTTGCCTGGTCACAGTAAAAACCTTCATTAGGCTGCTCCCTTGGAGGCAGAGACACACTCCAGAGGTCTCGTTTCCTCCATGGCATCCTAGGACCTGGGAGACCAACAACACTGTCCCTCACACCCGCTCCTGGATTGATGAAACTGGCGAGTTCATCCTGATCGCCCCTTGGAGCCTTCAGCAAAGTTCTTTAAAGGGAAGCGGCCTTGGTCCAGGAAACAACAAACATAATTTAAGCCTTCCTCTCACCCATCTATAACTAGACGAGGAGGCTGGAAGGTCCCAGAGAGGAAGTTTGCAGCCCTCCACCTTCCAAAAGGCAAGGTGGCTGCATCCCTAGAGACTCTCTCCCTCTCTTGTCATGCATCCCACTTCCCAAGATTTCCATGGCTGCTTGGCTAGCCCTCTTCAGAGGTTTGGTCTAGCATCACAGACGATAGGTGGGTCCTTTCTATTCTAAGGGAGCACATTCCACTTTCAAGGATCCCTATCCTTTTTCATCAGTCATAACTGGCGCAAACAAGGGAAGAGGTGGACACCCTTTTGCGGAAGGGTGCAGTAGAGAGGGTAGAAAATGTCCAGTCTCTGGCCTTCTACTCGCAGATTTTCCTGGTATCCAAAAAAAGGCAGAAAGTATGGCTTATCGATCTTTCTATGTTGAACAAGTTTTTTCAGGAGGAACCAATGAAGATAGAGACTACAGTTTCGGTCAGAAACACTATAAGGAGCTGTGACTGGGCAATCTCTGTCAACCTTTAGGATGCATAACTTCATCCCTCAATGTTTTCCTACTCACAGGATATACCTCTGGTCTTGTCTGGATCAGGTGGTTTTCCAGTTTTGAGCCCTACCATTTGGCTTAGCCTCCCCTCCTATGGCTTTTACCAGGGTGGTGATAGTTGCCTGTCACCTGAGGGTTCTTTGGATCCCCATCCTCCAGTATTTTGTTGACGGGTTATTGCACGAATCTTGAGGAGTCCCTCTTGCAAGATCTGTCCCACTGCTTGTTCACGGTGATCCTGCTAGAACTTTTTCCAAATGTAGAGAAATCGGAACTAATCCCTTATCAGAGTTTTGTTGATGTGGGGATGAACTTCTTACCAGTTAATCAGACAAGAGCAATTGACACTTGCATGTGTCCATTTATAATCCTGTATTTACTTTCAATTAAACATTTATTTCTGTCCAACTGTTTCTTTTGGAATTTCCTCATACAAGGCCAAACATTTCTTAGTGGTAACCACATTAGTCAAGTATTGCCCATTCCTTCCATTCAAGTCCACACTGTTCTTCAAACTTTGGGTCCCATCGCAAGAATCCAGAATAGCATGGGATCATATTGGCATGTTTACGGAGGGTTGCACTCCACATACCGGCATTCTAGAAAACATGAACTATTCTATATGAGGCAGCCTCCTCATCTCTGAGAAGAAAAATTGTATCACTTTCAAGGTCTCCACTACATATAGAAGCCTCAATTTTAGGTTCTACACTTTATCAACAATTTATGTTTGGATAATTTAAAATTGCATGCAAGTTGATACATGTTTTCATGAATTAATTTATATTATATGGATAATATATTGGCGGAAATAAAAATACCACACCTTATGTATTTCATTCAGTTATCTCCCTTACACCATACATGAAATTTGAAGAAATAAAAACTCACATTTTCAGTGCTTGTTTATGAAAATTAAGAAAACATTTAGTGTAAAATATTATATTAGCACTCAATCTTTATGCAATTGTAAGTACAACTGATTTAATAATTTCTTGCAGCAAAATTTAAAAGGATTAAAAATTGACACTTTTTTTTTTTTGCTTGTCCCTAACGTAAACCAGTTTTTTTTAATTGTATGTGTAGGACCAATATAAATTATATGCATCTATATGATTTAAATTATTTACCCTTTTATTTCAGATGAGAATGCACACTGTTTCATCTGAAGTTTTGGATCTTGTAAGGGATGTAATAGTACGGATGCCTTGGGACTGTCCTTGGACCAATGGGGCACTGCCTCCACATATTTCTCTAAGGTAAGGCGATCAAACATTTCCTTCCAATTTTTCTCTATATTGTGGTTGTTACTTTTTATTCCTTTATTACCAGCTACATGTCCCTTTTAGATGTACACTTTCCTCCTGTTTAAAACTCCATTTGACTTGCTGTGCTTGTTGCTTTTCCTTGGCATTTTTCTGTATTTTATTCCCGAAATTTCACCACAAATGAAAAATAAGTGCTTAGAAGCTGGGATCTACTATATTTGGTGACAGATTGGCTTATTGCATGAATTTTATTCACTACACAAAGGAGGAAAGCTTTCTATTTGTGTTGCAGAGATGATGGGTAGGCTGACCTTTGTGCAAGGACTCTGAGTTACTGACCTCGTGTATCAGCAGTTGGTGTTAGGTGTTGAAAGCTTGTACTTTATATCAAGATTGAGTCATGTCCACCTGTCTCTGATGTTAGGTTCTTTGTCTACTAAACAAATATAAAGTCTTTTATTTAGATGAATTCTCCATTTTGAAGTGGGAGAGGTACAGACTAATTAGAACATTGACCTTTGACCTAGTTATTACATAATATGACTGATTTATCCCATATCACCCATGTGAAGTTCAGTAAGTGCTGATATGAATTAAACACAACCCGTAGTTAAAACAATTCATTTTATTCCCAAAAAATAATTTGGTAGTAAAGCACTAGTATGAAAACTGCAGTTGAAACGCCTCAATGACATTTCCAAAGACTTCAATATAATACATAGCTTAGTACCTCATAAAATTGTTTTTGAACAGCGAGACTTGGTACACTTGTTACTTGTACAGTCCCGAGCTATATCACAGATTATTAAAAAAATTAAGGTTGGCTTTAGGCATCACGGTTCCAATTGTGCAAGCCCAGGGGTGGGTGGGGTGGGGGTGGAGCTTATGGTGTAGGGAACATTGTATTCAGAAATAAACAACAGAACTAGCTGTGATTGGTGCATTATGTAAGAGTTGTAGTTTCTGTTGGGCTAAATAAAATGTTGAGTTGCTTGGCAACATTTGAGATTATGTTAATTCATATGTAGATCAAGTTTTTTATTTTTTATGATTTTTTTTAAAAAATGTTCACACCTCACTGAAAATGTGTCTGTTTTTGTGACTGGACAACTCTTACCCCTGTCTAGTTTCAGCAGAGTTATCTCTCTTAAATGCAATGGAGTACCTGGTTCTGTCCTTGTCAAATTGACAATCTAATATTGCTCTCTATGACAGTGTGTGACATGCATGCTGAAGTTAGAGAGAAGGATTATTTATTTCACCGAACTTTAACATTAAGGTCCGTGGAAAAACAATTGGTACCGTGATACCAGCAGAGTCCCTGTTTAGACTTTGGGATGGGGGGTGGACTTGTTTGTGATGAGTCTTAACAACACGGTCCCCTTTTATGTCTCCCCAGTGCCAGGTCAGAGGGTTTGTTCAGTCTAGGATGGGATCGTCTGTTCTCTTGTGCCATCTTACCCTTCATAATGACTCTGTAAGTGATCCCAGTCTAACGCGTTCTAATTCCAACTTCCGGCCATTGGCTCTGATCCTGATCTTTCCACTTTCAAAAAGTATTTTGAGCTGCAGACGTGTTTGATTTGGGTTTGTGGTATTTAGCACCATTTATAAGCACATGATATGCTATATGGGGCGTCCAGTACATTTAGTGGAAGACACCTGGAAATACCCCGAGAAGAATTGCCGGCCCACCAGAAGATACTAGCAAGCTTTCTCACATACCCATGTTGGTCGAACCGAGGCTCGAACTTGTGTGGACAGGTGGGATGTGCGAGTGATCTGTAAAGGTGAGCACCTTAGACCAATCTGCCACTTGGGGCCCCACAGAGACCTGTATCGCGCTCACTAATGCCTAGATGGAATCTCTTGTGTCTTAACCATTGGGTGAAGCTTCTTTCGAGAACCTTACTATTAAAACGGTGTTCCTGCTGTCCTAGGCACCTCCGAGGAAGAGGAGTGATGTTCATATCTTGTCCGTACAAAAGGTTTGTTTATTGTACAATGATAATTATGAGTCCGTTTCTCGCCTTGGCGAATCTGGGTTCTGTCAAAGAACCAGTCGACTTTGGTAGCTCCACTTCCTGTGCTGAGGATGCTCAAGCTAGACTTCTATGCCCAGTTAGCACTTTAGGGTTCTATTTAGCCACTTCTAAAAGGAGAAGAAAGAGTAGGAAGCATTTTTTCCTTTCCATTAGAGTATCTGCTGATATTTCAGCATCCACCATTTCCAAGCAGATTGTCCTCACTATCAATCCTTCACTGAAAGGGACCTTTCCTTTTGAGGATTAAAGTCCACTCGTTCATCATTGGAGGATGTCATGAGAGCCATGATATGGTGCTCACTTTGCTTTCTACTTCTACCTTCGGTCTTTGCTGCACCAGGGTGAAGGCACATTTTCCTTGGGCCCAATAGTTACAGCACAAAAAGTGGCCCAGTCACCTGCCAACTTATAGTAGTGGACACTCCTATGGTCAGGAAGATTATATAAAATTTTTATACCATATTTTTTAGGCCATCAGCCTCCTTCGAAACTGGCAAATTCAGCAAGGCCATAGTGATAAGTGATGTATTAATACTATTAAAATGTAGTGTGGGAGAGGGGGTAAAACTAATTTTAATAATGTAATACTTGTCTATCACTATTGCGATATTCCCTCCTCCCACCCCGCTGACGTTCCACTGTAGTCCAGGTCAAAGAAAAAGAGGACGGCTACTGTACATGGGCCTATGTTGTTGGGATTGTCTTTCTGTTCTAGATTTGTAGAACGTTCTGTCTAAGGGAGGATGAAATTTGTATAACGTGGCCAAGGATAATTTCATCCCAGAAAAGGTAAGCAAGGCAATGGTGCATCAAACTGACAAAGATTTCTTGCCCAATTGCTCTTGCGTTTTGTTGTTAGTTACATGCAGGAATGGTGAACGATGTCCGTTCCACTCAGGCCTGTGGTTTTTAGCTCTACTGGTCGTACACCAAAAGAGTGTATGGGATGGCTGCTCCTCCTGAACTTTTTGGAGGATTGCCATGAAACTTTACACACACTTTAATCCCATGGATGAGTTTCCCATGGCCCCACTGGTCAGCGGACCAGACAAAACATAGGCTCTCCACATTCCCTCATTCGGCTTTATTATTCAAGAAATGGAGGAGTGCTGCCACTCCACCACTGTACTCTGTCCTTGAGAAGAGGGGATTGACAGTCCCTTTCTCCAAGTAGAGCTTGAGAACATCCAACCCACTATTGGAGAGTGGCATCCCTTCATCATCGTGTAGATCAGAGGGCCTGATTGTACAAGCCCAGCATGTTGGACAGCCATCCTCGAGTATGCATAGGGGCACCCTACTAACAACAGACATGTTCACTCTGACAGCCGTCATTTGTGCCATCAGCCTCCCTCAGGGCTGGAAAAGTTGGCAATGTAATAATAACATGTAAAGTATTAGTCTAATTACATTAGACTTGGCAAAGTCAAATTGGTGGGGGGGGGGGCATTTTCTTTACGCAGGTTCTGCATGGTTCTTGCTTGAGGAAGTGTAAATGGGTCTAAATTCTGTATTTAACATGAAATAAACCTGTACTCTTTCTCTTTTATTAACGACTATCATCATAAAGTACTTGCTGGCATTAGAATAAAATTAAATCCCAATTTTGTGCATTCTGTACAAGTGTTTTGTTGTTCAGATTGTTAAAGTTTGAGGGACCAATCAAAATGGAGAGTAGTTAATACTATGGTAGTAACCCTTTTTTAAGGAAACACATTTACCCAAATGCCAAGAAGAAAAATAACTTTTATTGTAGTTTCATTTTGGTTAAAATGTTTTTGATGTTTCATTTTACAAACATGCCACCATATCATGTGACTAATATGGCTGACACAGTTACTGAAATTTGCTGGAACCAACAGAATTTTGGAGAATAAGCCTGAATTGTAGATGCTTTTTAGCAAGTAAGAGGAAATTCTTATTTATTTATTATTGCAACATTTCAGTTTCAGTGTTCTTCACATCCTGAAATGTTCTGCAATCTGTCGTATCCTGAAATGTGAAAATGCACTGGTCTTTCCCAGATCCCCGATAGGACATCATACATCCTGTAGCTAGTAAAAGTAAATATCAGACTGTAACATTAAATGTTGATGTAAATGTGTGGCAGCCCATCTTATAGGACTAGTAATGTGTTGCTGCTATTAAAATGTAGTTTTTGTGGTAAAACTAGTTTTAATTATGTAATACTTGCATGTTATACCAAATTACTTTCTCCCTTGCTGCTCTGATCTTTCAGTCTTGGTCCAAGTCAAAATATTCTGTATGATGGAAGTGACGGATATATCAAATTGGGACCATGTTTATTTTTGTTCTAGGCCTCTAGTTACTAATTGGTAGAGGAATTCACCATAGACTGGGGACTAGCGCTAGGAAAAGGTATAGCAATGTAATAATAACAGGTAAGTATCACATACTTAAAGTTAGTTTTATCCCCTAGAACCACGTATTTGTCAATGAATGAAAAGCTTTTGCAATCAATAGGAAAAGGTAAGCTTTCTTTTAACAACTACTGGCGCCAACTTGAATCCCTTAGGGGTTGTCCATAAAGGACGTCCGCAGATAATACCTGTTTTCCTACTCCCCCCCCCCCCCCGGCTGCGGACGTCTCCATCTAGCATTATACACTGCTCTATGGTCTGGCAGTGTAATAGCTGGTGCTCTCAAAATACAACGCTCACTGATCTCATCACAACATGTAGCTCAAAACAAAGAAAAAAATAAACAGAAAGTTCTTTCTTTAAAAAAGTCTTTATTCAGGCACTAGCTCTGCAGTCGCATGGTCAGCCAACACATTCATATATATTCTGTGGCACGAATCGTACAAATTGAAATTAACAAATAATTTATACTTAGGGATCACCCATAAAGGACGTCCGCAAAACATACTGGAATACATTCAGTAGGCCTAAAGCAGTGTTCAACACAGAATATCATAACAAAAAATACTAGCTTGCAGACGTCCGCTAGGTCCTTTACACCCCCTCCCCCCTTGTCCGCAGTTGTCCGCATTTGAACAACACCCCCCTCCCCCCATCTTTGCGGATGTCCTTTATGGATGATCCCTTAGTTGGAAAGATAAAGCAAATATTGCACATATAATGTATAATAGAATAGATTTTAAAATGGTTTGAACTCGCTGCGCACAAGTCTCAAGTTCAACACTTGATTTGAAAGTAAGGAGGAGAGATTGCACAAGGCACATTCTGACCTCTGTGCTTTCGAATCGAGCATTGAACACGAAATGGACATTTGGTATAGAAAGAAAAATTAACATTGGTTTTAACATGATAAAATTGACATCTAATTTTTGTTGTAACCTTCTTTTCAGTAATTTCAGGAGTGACAGCCAGTACTCCAGGTACAACAGTGGGATTCAAAGTCACTTGATTGGATTAAAATTTGGACTTGGGAGCTCTGAAGTTTGTGGACAAGCCAAATATTAAAGATTCATGGACGATTTTATTACTGTGGATATCATACCATCTGACTCCAGAAATAAACATTCAAGAGGGGGATACAAAGAGCAAAAGACTTTGAATAATGATATACATGTACTACAAAATTAATTGTGTGACAGTTTCATTGATCACCCTAATTATGGAAATTTTCCAAGTCTGAAACATTTTGAGAAGCCTCTATTCTTTATTACGTGATAAACTCCTAACCTTTCAATGCTAGCTGGTATTAAGATTTTTCTACATGACAAGTACATTGGAGAGAAGAAGTGTAGGAAGCACAGAAACTTAGTTACTGTAGTTGGACAAGGGCAGAGATATTAGATGAAGCCATATCTTTGCAAAGCTTTTGAAATGAATTATGTTAATGTAATAATACCAAAATGTATTTAAAAAAGTGAGAGTTCTTCTCTGTATCTTCTGGATTACAGTTCTGTCACATTAATATGCTCACATTGTCTTTTTCTTTCTTTGTCTTTCACCATTTCCGTTTCCCTCCTTTTAATAACTATTCTTGCAATAGTGTTTTATTACAGCACATTTTTAATAGTCCTATTGCCCCCAAATGCATTCAAAGCCAAGGCTGCAATGCTTACTAACATTTCTAAACATGTACACATTAGACAATAAACAAAACTCAACCTTACCCATGTTAGTCTTACATATGACGTCTATTATATTTAAGCCATTGACAACGTGCATGCTGTGCCTTGCTCATTTTGAGATCATTTCATTGCTGTATGTTTTTTTTTACCGCTTATTGTAACATAATTCAGTTTGTAAGACATGTCTTTGAGGAATATATCTGACAGTTTAGGTAAAATGTCCTTGGGATCATTGTGCTGTATGTACATAATGAAAAATCGATAATGCAACCAATTGTACTGCCTAGACATGCAGTGTTAATTTTAGGCTGTAATGTGCAGTACAACCAATTCTCGTTGGCGTGGGCTTTTTCATAGCGATGGCACATTTGATGTGAACATCATACATTCTTTAAGAAAATAATTAACAGAAAATTCACACTAAACAATCCTCTCAAGGATAGATGTGGAAATACAGCATTTGATAGAAACTGGTTGGACTAGCATGACTGACTTCCACATTTATGTTCATTTACATGGTTACCGACTTTGTACAAGTTTGCAGGCAGTAAACTACAATAAGCCATTTACATGTGTAAATGTTGCAGTCTTCAAAGCATCAAGCATTAAATGGATTTCTCTAAAACACTTGTGATATCCAATATGGATACCATGGCAGCCATCTTAAAAATCTTGTTATTGCTACTCCCAAACAGAAAGTATTATCAGCATGGTTTTTGGTTCACCATAAGACTTGTGATGTCTAGTTGGTCCTAAATAAAAATGGTGCCCTTGGACATCCAACCATGGCTGTCACATGGAGTTTTCACTGAAAGACTTCTTATGAAGTCTACTTGGTCCTAAATGAAATGGTGCCATCTGATGTCCAATACGGGCACCATGACGGCCATCATGAAAATCTTGTCACTGGCTGATCCGGAATGGAGTTGTATCAACATGCAGGTTTCACCAGAAGACTGTCTATGATATCCAGTATGGCTGCCATGACAGCCATCTTGAAAATCTTGTCACTGATATTCCTAAACAGAAAGTCATATCAACATGGGGGTTTCACCAGAAGACTTCTGATGATATCTAATTTGTCCTAAATAAAACTTTTGCTGATCTGATAGCCAATATGGTTAACATGGCAGCCAACTTGAAATTCTTCTTGATGCTTCTATTCCTGAACGTAAAATCATATCTACATGGGGTTTTCAGCAGAAGACTTTTAATGGTCCCAAATGACAATGGTGCTAATCTGTTGAAAATCTTGTCACTACTCTACCAAGATGATCATATTGACAAGACTTCTTCTGTTATATATAGTTGGACTTGAATGAAAATAGTGCCAATCTTGTCTCCACTATGGCCACCATGGTGGTCATTTTGAAAATCTTAATTGCTGCTACTCCTGAATAGACGGTCATATTGACATGGGGTTTTCACCAAAAGACTTTAGGCTTAGTTGGTTCTAAATGAAAATGGAACTGATACCCAGTATGGCAAACATGGCAGCCATCTTAAAAATCTTGTCACTACTACTAATGAATGGATGGTCATATTCACATTTTTGTGTTCAACAAAAGACCTCTAATGGTGTCTAATTCGTTTGAAATGAAAATGGTGCTGATTTTACACCCAATATGGCTGCTACAGCAGCCAATATAAAAATCTTGTTATTGCTAAAAAAAATATCTGAGATGGTTTCAAAACACTGCAGTTAAAATGAAGAAATGGTCTTGTATTGAATTCCTGGAAATTCTTTTTGGACAGTAGAACATCAGTCCCTTCAGGAGACTTGTGTTTTTATTTAAAGTCCTATATCATGGCATGGGGATTCTGTCCAGGGCAGTTTAATTATTTACATGAACTGCCTATAGGTTTTCGTAGCAAGTGTGCAGAGACGAAACAGATAAAATGCTTCTCTTGTGCCCAGAGTCATTCATGTTCCTGACATTTTGAAAGATGATTCATGGAAATGAAAGATGTCTAAAGCAAATTATGAGTATTGTGACAAAGAATACAATATATCAAGGTCAAGATCATATATTGTGTGCCTAAACTCCAACATTATGTGCAATGCAATCCCGTTTAGAAAATTTAATTGGGCAAACAAAGAATAAATAAAAGTATTTGGGAAAAATTAACCTTGGAGTGATAATTCATTTGGTGGAATTTTAGAGGTAGAGTTGGAAGTACCAACAGATTTGCATGACTGCTGTAAAGATTATCTTTTGGCACCAGAAAAACTGATTCCCAGTGAAGAGGATTTATCTCCACTACAAAAGAAATTGATAAAGGGTACACAACCTTCAGGACATAAATTATTACGTACTTTCAAAAAAAACAAAAAAACAATTATCTAAATTTTAAAGTTGGATCTTCAATTGGGAATGAAACTAAAAAGGATACATAGACGAGTTATATTCAATCAAGAGCTGTGGCTAAAATTATAGATTGAACTTCTTATATCTTTAAGACAAAAAGCAACCAATGACTTTGAAAAAGATTTTTATAAAGTTGATGAATAATGCTGTCTTAGGAAAACTGATGGAAAATTTAAGAAAGAGAACTAATGTATAAATGTGCATTGACAAAAAGAAATATTTTAAACGTAAAAATTCTGGTTGATTTGCAAGAAGAACAATAATAACTTAGTAAAATTTGTTGCTTTTATTTTTACATTGTATGATTTTGCATATTCGTCTGTAAGAAACAAAGTATTAGGTTCTGATATACACTAGTAAATAATTCTAGCCATTTAATTTATCTCCAGGGTCTATTAAAATGACCATGTCCCCAAAAAGCCATTTTCTGTTGTAAGTCATTTTGTTCATTAAGGATGGACAGATAATTACAATAAAATAAAAAAAGTTGTTATATTCTGTTTCAATCAAATCTTGTGCAAACTTTCTGCAATTTGTAACATCTGGTATAATCACATTGTGAGGTTCTTTTAGGTACATTTGGTAGTTAGTAAAGGGTTGTCCATAAAGGACGTCCGCAGATAATACCTGTTTTCCTACCCCCCCCCCCTCCCCGGTTGCGGACGTCTCCATCTAGCATTATACACTGCTCTATGGTCTGGCAGTGTAATAGCTGGAATTCTCAAAATACAACGCTCACTGATCTCATCACAACATGTAGCTCACAAAACAAAGAAAAAAATAAAGTTCTTTCTTTAAAAAAGTCTTAATTCAGGACATAGAACTAAAGTTGTCATCTCATAGAAAGCTAAATTCGATAGACTGTCAATGTCTTACCCCACTTCAACAAACGCAGACTGTAGCCAGTCAAATCAGTTGCGAACAACTGGCAGACCATCATCACTGCTTTCAGTTGCGGAAGTTGATGATGCAGTTGACAGAATAGTGCTAACAGATTCAGGCTCCACAGCGCCGACGTCTGCCACTTCAGCTTGTGTGCTCACTGGTGCAAGCCTGTGAATACGGGCATGATTGCGCTTCGCAGCCTGAGATGGAAAGTACAGGCCACACTGATTACAAACGCGCTTCTCAAGATCTGCAGTCACCGACGGACAGTAGAATCAAATGGCATCCTCAGGAAGTCGTGTGAAGGCTGCAGATGTAAAAGGGCCAGTCGTTGATAAAGCGATCCAAACGCTCCACTGTTGCTGCCAACTGGTGCATAGGTAATCCCTTTATCTGTGCTGTAGTGTGGAACAGGTGGAGGTAAAAATCGTCCAGGAAATATATCGTTGTAGTTAGTGCGACGCTGACCACAGCATGATTCACTGTTGCACTTCACAATCTGCAAGCAATACTGCGACTGTTGAATGTGCCGACTTGACCACTCATCTGACGGTGGACTGATGTCCAGTTTTCCTGCATCACATGATACAAAAGATGCTACCACATCAAATCCATCAATAACCGTTGAGCTCCAGATTTCTGCCAGCACTTCCCCGGCCTTCTGGAAATTGGCCCTTTCCAACTCTACATCACATGTCTTGCCATTGCTGTCCAAATGAGATCCATAATGATTGTGAGGCAGGATCAATCCTGATAGGTCGCGTGACAGAGGAGCCGTGCGTCGTTCGATGGTTTTGTAGGCAGAGTGCCCTGGCGCATGGCACGCAACGAAAATCGCATCCAGGTTGTTGTAATGGAAGGCTCGATAGGCTGCGGCTAGTGTTTTCGAAAATCGAGGGTTCTCATCCGGACCGCCATCTGCTGTTATGACCACGATCGGCTTCACTGATCCATTAATACACATAACAGGTTGAAAAGCAGGAAGTTGTTGGAGTTCTTCAAAATCAGCAGCGCGTGTCTTTGCTGTGCTACTGTCATGCTTCCCACTGCGAATGAAGATAGCAGTCGGCCCTGAATACGATCCAGCCCCTGGTTTTATAACACATGCAGCATAGACTGATGGGATCAGTTTGTGGCGTTCAGCAATAACCCAGTCGTGATCTGGCAGCTGCACACGATACTCAATTTGCATCAGAATGGGCGCCTGCTTATTTGCTGCCGGTAATCCTAGTGGGACACGTGCCTTGTCATCTTGGCTCAAGAAAAAAACAGTATTCTCCCATAGCGACAGCCAGATCTTTCAAGTAGCAGATTGTAACTGCTGCAAAATGAGCATCCACGAGATTGCTCCTTTCACTGTTTGCTGCCTTAAGCAGCTTGACAGGCACTGTGGTCACGTGACACTTACCGTCAGTCGTCGCCGAATTACGTGGAAGTAGACGTAGATATGTTCCTGCTTGACTGATGTTGAAGCCATCTTGGACATGGGCTTCATGCAAGTCATCCAACGTTTTGCAGCTACTAAGCTTCTCAGATCGTCGCCGCGGATCAGCAGTTGCTCCACATGATACAATGTCCACGATTGTCTTTAGCAACTGTGGTTGGTCATCTTCTAAGCGGGGTCTTCCTACTTTCTGCCGACAGAACTTTTTGAGTCACTGGCCAATGACTGGATGTTCTTCCGTAACTTCAGTCAGCTTTCTCTTGAAGTCAAGCCTGGAGTTCTGTTTGCGTGCTCGTTCAGCTGCCAGACGTTTTAACTTTTTCTCCAGCTGCACCTTTTTGCTGCAGAGTTCATCAGACTTTGTTTTCATATCAGCTGTCCACAGTCCAGTGTTTTTTACCTGTAGAAGACTAGCCATTTGTGCGTTGACAGATTCTAACTCATTGCTTGCTGCGTCTTGTGCTGGTGTAGAGCGTTGGTTTTTTTTCTTCACTAGACATGCTACTGCTGTCGTTTGCGTCTCTGCATCCGTCTCTCTTGCTGTTACGTAAGCAGAAGATGCCTCTTCCACCTCTGACTGAACGTCACTATTTATTATCACCACAGTTGACGGAAGTTCCTGAGATGACGTGGTTAGCGTCGAAGTAATTGAATCTGATGCTTGGCTTAGACTGGCCTTAGGCGTGGCAGCGCGGGCCCACATGCTCATCAGACGACTTTTTCTTTCTGCTGCTCTCGCATGCCAAACTCGAATCAAGGTTTTGACTTCATTTTGTTTACAATTGTTCCACTGCTCCTGTGCACGTTTATGTGCCAGATCTGACTTCAGATCAGGGTGTGCAGCAGTGAAAGCATCCTTAAAGTCGCTATACAGTTTATAACGCGCATCCATTATTAGCATCGGTAGTATACAAAATATTCTTAAATAATATGTAATATTAGCTGGAAAAATATAGATATTAAAAACTCTATTAAACAGTACGTTGCCTATGTCACTGATTAACACACACGTGTGCGGAAGGCAGCTGGAGTCGATGCTTTCAGATGTACTGTGCGTAGCAGCAGTGTAGTGGTGGCTACTGCAGCCAGCCGCCTTCTTCAAAGGAGGCTGGCACTAGCTCTGCAGTCGCATGGTCAGCCAGGGTCTTCATCACAGGCCAGGCACTGTATTGTCTGAATTGAGAGCGTTATACAGGCCGTGGTGCATCTTACTTGGCTATTTGTATACTCGCTCGGGGCCGATATGTGGGCTATGTAATCAACCTCAGGCACTGGGAGCCAGACCTCTGTATTAATGCCAACCCATTCATATATATTCTGTGGCACGAATCGTTCAAATTGAAATTAACAAATAATTTATACTTAGGGATCACCCATAAAGGACGTCCGCAAAACATACTGGAATACACGCAGTAGGCCTAAAGCAGCTGTTCAACACAGAATATCATAACAAAAAATACTAGCTTGCGGACGTCCGCAAGGTCCTTTACACCCCCTCCCCCCTTGTCCGCAGTTGTCCGCATTTGAACAAACCCCTCCTCCCCCCATCTTTGCAGACGTTTTTTATGGACGATCCCTAATCAGAGCTGCTTCTCTAGAATGTAATATATTTAAATTAATTGTTCTGAAAATTTAACTGCATCAGAAACAAAATAAATACATTTGGAATGTATCTACGTTTCCTTTTTTGTTTATCTGTATGTGTATTCTTGAACATTTGCTAATATATGCCTCGTTTGCTTCTTAAGACCAACCATAAAAAGTGGTGATCAGTGTAAAAAAAGCGTCCACTAATATTGCTAATATGAGTGTCTTTTTGTTGTTCAATGCAGAAAAATTTACTCGTAAATTGCTGATCAACCATATACATGCTATGTAATCCTTCGACAGTAATCATTATTTTTTCTTTTGGTGGATTCAAATACTTGATCGGGATCAGTTTCTCTACTATATCAATAATTCTCATGATATAATCACAAAAGAAGGGAATTCCATTTCTGTACTTGTCTAATACATAATGAACTTGGAAGTAAACGTGTCATACTGGAGACAAATGTTCTCTAATTCATAATCTTTGTTTGCACCTTCTATCACTTTACCTGCTTTTTCCAGTCGAATCGTGTCTCAAATCCGGAGGAAGAGCATGAGGATACATTGGGCAATGACCTGTCGGTATCTGTAAACCTATTGGAATTCTGAATTTCTTGGACTGGACAATAAACTGGCCAGTTGTGTACCATTGGTTTGTGCATAAGCTGCTTAGGATCTAAACCTTCTCAGTTTTTCATTCATCATACCTTGCTCAATTTTATTTGTTCTTGCATGCTGATGACCACAGGTCTCTACATCATGAAAATGTTATAATCATTCATAATCATCACTCCCATAAGAGAAGATTGTGTCCCTGATCAGCATTCATGCAAGATTGTTTATAACTGAATTATTTGCGTCTCCTTCAACCGTTGCATCAAATGTAAAGAAAAAACTACCGGGTACAATTAAAAACCATTTGGTCCTAGCCTAGGTATTAAAATTTGCAAGTGTTGTTCAGGTCTTGTACTACTTGGAGTGTGTGTAATACAATGATTTTTTGGATTAAGATGCTTAAAACTTTCTGTTTTTGTCTCCACTGGTCATAGACCAGAAGAGCTTATGAGATGGTCTGTTGTCTGACATCCGTTGGCACAAGTTTGTTTTCACTACTCCTAAACTACTTGCTGTGAAACTTTATGCACACATTATCCCAAAGTCCAAAGTCTAGTTGGTTCTAAATGAAAATGGTGCCGCTCAGACATCGAATGTGGCCACCACAGCAGCCATATTGTAAATCTTCTTGTCACTACTCCACAAGAATGGATGATCATATAAACATGTGGATTTCATGTAATAACTTATGATGTCTAGTTTGGTCCTAAATGAAAATGGTGATGATCTGATGTCCAATATGGCAGCCATCTTCAAAATAGTAACTCGTCCTCCTGAACATAAAGTCGTAATACCGGGAGGTTTTTACCAGAAGTTTTCTTAGGATATTGAGTTGGTCCTAAATGAAAATGGTACTGCCAGACATCCAATATAGCTGCTGCAGTGGGCAAAAAAAACAAAAAAAAAACTTCTTTCCAATATATCTCCTGAATGGATGGTCCGATCAACAAAATAGTTTCACTCGGATTTTCAGTATGGCCACAACATTGGCTGTCTGAAAATCTAGTGATCTCTACTACTGAATGCATTGTTATATTATAATGGGGGTTTCACTAAAAGACTTCATTATGATGTCTACTTGGTCTTAAATGAAAATTGCGCTGATCTGACATCCAATATGGCCACCATGACGGTCATCTTGAAAATCTTACCCCTTTTCCTCCTGAGCGAAAAGTTATTGATATGGGGTTTTAACCAGAATACTTCTTATGATGTCTAGTTGGACCTAAAGGAAAAAATGGTTCTGCTCGGACTTCCAATATAGCCACCTTAGTGGCCATCTTGGAAATCGTGTTATTGCTACTACACCTGAATGTGAGGGACCCCGGGTGACCGTATGGTCCAAGGCGCTAACCCTCTTCAGAGGTTTGGTCTCGCATTACAGAAGATAGGTGGGTCTTTTCTATTATAAGGGAACACCCTCCACTTTCAAGGATCCCAATTCTTTTTCATCAGTCATAACTGGCTCAATTAAGGGAAGAGATGGACACCTTTCTGCGGAAGGGCGCAGTAGAGAGGTTAGAAAACGTCCAGTCTCCGACCTTCTACTCCCATATTTTTCTGGTATCCAAAATAAAAAAGGCAGAAAGTATGGCTTATTGATCTTTCTATGTCAAACAAATTTATTCAGGAGCAACCATTGAAGATGGAGACTACATCCTCGGTCAGGAACACTATACGGCGCTGACTGGCAGTCTCCGTCGACCTTTATAATGCGTAACTTCATCTCACAATGTTTCCTACTCACAGGAAATACCTCTGGTTTTGCCTGGATCAGGTGGTTTTCCATTTTCCAGCCTTGCCATTTGGCATAGCCTTCCATCCCATGGCTTTTACCAGGGTGATGATAGTTGCCTCTCACCTGAGGGCTCTGTGGATCCCCATCCTCTAATATTTCGATGACTGGTTATTGCACGAGTCTCAAAGAGTCCCTATTGTAAGATCTGTCCCACTGCTTGTTCACGAAGATTCCGCTAGGACTTTTTCCAAATTTAGAAAAATCTGAGCTAACCCTTTATCAGAATTTTGTTTATGTCGGGATGAACTTCCTTACCAGTTTAGGACGAGTTCGTGTTCAACTGGACAGGATAGACAGAATATGGCTCTTGTGGCAGCTCTTCAAGATAAGACATAGTCGGCTTACCTTTACCTATCCCTCCTGGGGACCCTGAACTCCGCGGCAAACCTGGTTCATATATGACAACTGTACTTGCACCCTCTCCAGTTTATCCTCAGCTGGGATTTCTCGAAGTCCATATTTTCATCACCACTTGACTTGTATTCCAAGTCCCAATGTACGCCACCGAACCCCACTCCTATATGTACACTGATATATCAGATTCGGATTGGAGTGCTCACTTAGAACCAGAAGAGTTGATCCCGGGAAGAAGCTACCCTTCACATAAACAATATGGAAAGAGGGGAGCGTTCTTAGCCTTACATCGATGTGTAAAGCAAAGGAGTTGTGTGATGGTTTCCTCCGGCATGTCAGTAGTAACATACCTCAGGAAACAAGGAGGCACACATGCTCCTTCTCTTTGCATGGAGGTTTGGAACATCCTTCGCTGGGCACCCATGGAAGAAATTATCCTCTGGGTTCGCTATATTCCAGGCAAGACAAATATTCTACAGACAGTCTGTCCAGGATAGGCAAGGTAGTCCTCATCTAGTGGTCTCCACACCAGTCCGAAGCAGAATCCCTGTTCAGACTGGGGATGGGTGTGGGGTGGGATGGATTAATCGCGACGAGTCCCCTTTTATGTCTCCCCAGTACTAGGTCAGAGGGCTTGTACAGTGGATGCATTCAGTCTCGGATGGGATCATCTGTTCTCTTACGCCTTCCCACCCTTCTGAATGACTCCACAACTGATCCCAGTCTAACACGCTCAAGATCTCCAACTTTCTGGCCATTGGCTCCGATCCTGATCTTTACAGTCCTCAAAAGTATTTTGAGCTGCAGGCCTGTTTGATTTGGGTTTGTGGTGATTAGCGCCATTTATCAGCACATGATACACTATCTATGGTGGCCAGTATATTTGGTGGAGGAAGAACCTGAAAAAAAAACCCGGGAAGAACCACCGACCCACCGGAAGGTAATGGCAAGCTTTCTCACATTCCCACGTTGGTCGAGCCGAGGCTCGAACCTGCGTTGAGAGAGGTGGGATGTGTGAGTGATCTGTAAAGGCGAGGGCCTTAGACAACTCGGCCACCCGGAGTCCCGCAGAGACCCGTATCGTCTCTCAATAATGCCTAGATGGAATCTCTTGCGTGTTTTGTGGGCTTTGTCAAATCTACCTTGTTAACCGTTGGATGAAGCTGCTTTCGGGAACCTTACTATTAAAACTTTCTTCCTGCTGTCCTTATCGAGAAGGAGGAGTGAGCTTCATGTCTTGTCTGTACAAAAAGGTTTGTTTTACTGTACAATGGTAATTATGAGTCCGTTTCTCGCCTTGGCAAATCTGGGTTCTGGCAAAGAACCAGCTGAGTTCCATAGCTCCAATTCCTGCGCTGGGGATGATCAAGCTAGACTTCTATGCCCAGTTGGGCTTTAGGGTTCTATTTAGCCGCTTCTAAAAGGAGAAGAAAGAGTATGAAGCATCCTTTCCGTCCTATTAGGGTCTCTGCTGATATTTCAACAGCCACCATTTCTAAGCGGATTGTCCTCACTATCACGAGAGCTATTAAATCCCTCACTGAGAGGGACCTTTCCTGTATGGGAATTAAAGTCCACTCGTTCATCATTGGTCACATGTTACTTTCTCCTCCTTCTACCTTCGGTCTTTGGTGCACCAGAGTGAAAGCACATTTTCCTTGGGCCCACTAGTTTCAGTACAAAATGTGGCACAATCAACTGCTAACTTACAGTAGTGGAAACTACTAGCGTCAGGGAGAGTATATCAAATTTGTATACCATACTTTTCAGGCCATCAGCCTCCCTCCGAACTGGCAAATTCAGCAAGACAATAGTGATAAGTGATGTATTAATACTATTAAAATGCAGTTGCGGGGGGGGGGGGAAGGTAAACTAATTTTAATAAATGTAATACTTTTTTGTCACTATTGGGATATTCCCTCCTCCCATGCCGCTCTGACGTCCCACCGTAGTCTAGGTCCGAGAAAAAGACGACAGCTACTGTTTCCGGGCTTATGTTGTTGGGAGTCTGACTGGGTCTGTGGTACTTGAGAGCCATACGGGAATTAACATTAAGAGGCACATGAGAGCCAAAGTGGAAATCCTATGTTAAAATTGTCCATATGTTTAACATGGGAATGGTATTATGGAGCCAAAAGTTTATTGAGCCAACGTTTATATAGTAAAACTGGAATTTAACATGGCCGTAGGTTTACATTTTGGCTCTGTTTATAGAGCCAAAGTTTACATAGCCGTACGGGAAATGTAATGTTAACTTGGGGATCGTGATAGACCGTTTCCATGTTGAAAAATTTATAGAGACATACGGTAAATGTAATGCTACATTTTTTTTATTACTATCCAAACACACCACATACACTATGCATCAATCGCTTTTGATTACTATTCAAACACTCCACATTCTATTAACAAGCACCCGCTGTTTGATTAACAACAATAACCTCAATGGCATATGTCTTTAACACAAGGAATCCCACCACATAACTCTGCTATTAGAGGCTTTCGAGTAATACTATTCAGTGATATGATTCAGAAGTTTTTTTTTTTAAATAGACAAACTTGATCAGCTTGACTCTATTGAAAGTTATCTCTTGCAGCTTGAAAATCAGATGCAAGGTAAGAAGGAAAGAATGCAGCAAAGCTAGCAAGGTTGAATCACTCTCAGGTCAAATTTATAAGTGTCAAATATGGGATTCTAAAATCCCAACCTGAAATGAAAAATGAAATTAAAAAAATATAGGGCAAACTCTTCTGAATGCGCTAGACAATAATTTGCTCACAATGAAGTAAGAATTGGCTGAAAAAAATATTAAACAATTTAATGAATAAATGATATAGATAAATATCGTAGCATGAGGGACAATTAAAAATTTACTGGTGTCGTTGAGATCGTAATAGAGAGTCAAAATGAAGATACGAAAGAGATTTTGAAGAAATTTATTTCAACTGAATTGAAAATCAGTGATGAAATATCCCTTTGAAAGGGTGAACAGGTTTACCCCCCGCCACCCCCACCCCACCCCCAAAGAAAAAGAGAAAACGCCCTCAGAGATGAACAAAGGTCAAGCCTAACAGTGTCTAAGTTTTCTTTTTAGAAGGTTCGTAAGTAACTGCCAAAATTCATTTTATTATAAAGTTCACATTTGTATGGATTTTTCTCCAGTATGTATTCAACCACACTTGTATGGTATTATCCAAAATGCATAACTATATTTATATATTTAAAATAATACTATCAGCATATTTATTCCCAAACTTAGTTTTTTTATGTTTTTCTTTGGAAAATATTTTTATAAATATTTAAAGAATAAGTGTCAAATAGCATTTTATTATAAATTTCACATTTAAATGGTGACTGTATTAGCCTCAGTACAATAAATGGTCGGACAGTTCGTTTAGTGAAACTATTTCCTGTTTTCATATAAACTATATGTGTGCATTACTACCAAATCTGTCTTAGAACAAAAAATATACCTTTAATGATCAATTTTACTATGAAAGCATGGTTTTGTTGATAATAGCCTATGGTTAGTTTATACACCGCTATTTTCGACTAGAGTACAATGGGATGTTTGAAAATCTGAAAACAGACCGAAGAAATCTTTAAGTTCCGTGAGAATAAATTGGCAGTGTAATTTATTAATCACTGGAAATTAATAAAACTGGAGGTATAGGCGTTGGCTTATTATCCTATGATATTTAGTGTGTGGGTGTTGGCCGGTGGCTCTGTTGTTATAACAAATATTTTGAAAACGACTGGCCTCGGATTTTTCACCACATTTTCGGAGTTAGTGAGACAGGGTTTTGAATAAAATTTGGGGACTAGTGAGCCATGGTTTTTCATAAAAGTTTGGGGCTTTGTGAACCAGGGTTTTTGTTGTTATAGCAACTATTTTGGTGGCTAGCGAATCAGGATTTTGTTGTTATAACAGCTATTTGAGAGTGAAATGAGCCAGTGTATTTCTCATAAAGATCTGACGACCACTAAGGGGTGTCAGTGGCCTAGGTTTTTTTAGTAAAATTTTGAAGACCAGTGGCCTTGGGTAAAGGTTAAAGGTAAAGGCCAATGTTTAGAGGGTTAAATGTCAAGTGAGCAAGAAGGTACGCTTTGTATAAGGACATGAACACATATTTAGTTTAGTACACTTCTGAGAACCATTGGCATAGGGTGAGGGTCAGAAGTTATGGATGAAGGTCAACGATTAATGAAAATATAAAGATCATGTGAGCCAGAAGTTACGTTTCCTATACTACACTCTGGCAATATAGGCAATGTGACAGATGAAGTTTGTTTTAATACCATAACTGAGAGAAGTATAAAAGCATTATAAAAAAGCGCAAACAAAGCATTCATTGTAACTCGACGGGCTAAGATAGTAAATGATAGGCCATGGTATGGCACAAGGTACAAAAATGCTCGTAAGAAATATTACTAAGCTCAGAAACAGTCTCATATCACATGTTGGGAAAGTGATAGAAAGAAAATGACAGAAAGTAGTAAGAATTACAGATCTATTACGAATAGAGAAGATAGACTGTATAAACTCAACTTTCGAAACAAATTACTAAAAATGAGCAAAGCAAATCCAAAACGTTATTGTAAGATCTTAAATAACTGTGATTCGAAATGCAGCTCTTCATCGGTATCAATAGATGAACTATTTGAATGTTCAGAACTCAAAACCAAACTTGAATACACCACTCTTTGATCTGAATACTGAATTAAGTGTATTCAACGTTGAATTTATCTCAGAGGAAATTCGCAGTTGTATCAAAAAGTTACGAAATAATAAAGCAAGCAGTGATCGTAATAATATTAGAAATGAAAATAAAATGTCAACAGGAAACCTTATATTACCCATATGTGTTTTACTCTTTAATTTTGTATTTAAACTTGGTGTGTTACCAGAAACATGGTTATACGGTATTATACAACCAATATAGAAAAGAAAAATTAATGCTTTTGACCCATCAAATTATCATCCAATTACCATCCTTAGCTGACTCGATAAGTTATTTGCATGTATTTTCAATTCAAGGCTAAAAATTTCGTAATGATAATAATCATTATTACGTCATAATTGTAATCAGTGGTATAAGTACATACGGATACCTTATTTAGAAAACGTTTTTATTTGCGATGTTGAATTGAAAGTTATGTGGAATAGTGAATCTTTCCCATCTTCCCTAAAGAAGTTCAATGTTGCATCGTCAGATGTTTCCCGTGTTCTAAATTCTGATAATACTACGGTTAGGCCTTGGGGTTACATTAACTGGTATTCCAAGGTGGATGTTACAAAGTGGAATATTAATTAACGACGTCAGACGCTGCCTCACAGGCACTTGATTCTATCAGTCGAAAGGGGGAAACTAATGATAACACCCTCCCCTACACCCAATTAACACAAGGTACTAACTCTTGCAGTTCATATTCTGACCATTCGATGACTCCGTTCTAATTTTTCTATACTATCTGCGCATGTAGTCACTCATAACTTACACCACCGTAAAGAAGACATTACAAACCTTTCCCTTATGTACCAATTAAGTACCTTACTGATTCTGGATGGCCACTTTTACGCGAAGTTTATCCGTTGCTTCGTGTCTGGCTCACAATGTCACGGTTTTCCGGAGCGGATGGGCCAAATAATGGTCCATCGGAATGTCATCTGCTACGAGGTCTGCACTGTCCCACAAACCGTCCTGCAGACTTTTATCGACTACCTAGAGCAAAGGGGATGCCAGATCCAACCCCAACGACTGCAGGCGAGAGTCCGCACTAGTGGCTTCCGGATTGCGGACACTACTATGAAGAGGTAACGACAGATTACCCAGCCAAGGACGAGACTCTGAAGACGCTAAAGCAGGAGACTTTGCACCTGTTTTTGCTGGGACCATTTGTTGATGCAGTGGAAACACAAAGATTTGATTATGGCATTGCGAAGAGCAGTTCGGAACCGAAACCAAAAGCTCTTCTTCGAACACAGCAGGCGGAAGTTTGTAGACCGTCATGTCTCCCTGTTCTACCACCCCAAAAATTCCCGTAAGCAAAAGTGCATGGTAACCTTTCCAGGCAGATTTGGAACGACAAACCAATAGAATCTGATCCTAAAGGACGTTGTAGAGATTAGCATCAAAGCGGACAAATATGCCATCCAAACTGATGACTGTCACCTAGCTTTCACAATGAAGGTACATAACACCCAGGGAACCACTGTTGTTTCCACGGGCAGAAGTTTCCAGACGGTTAAGTCCTCTTTTTCTACCACCCCAAAAATTCCCAGACGCAAAACTGCATGGAAACCTTTTCAGGCAGCGTCGGAACGATAAATCACAGGGCTGGTCCTAAACGACGTTGTAGCGGTTAGCATCGAGGTGGGCAAGAAAGCCATCCTAACTGATAACTGGCGCCTAGGATATACAATGACAGTGCACCCAGGGAATCATGGTTGAAAAACAAAACGTCTGGTTCGTGGACCCCTATAAGCAGTGGAACAATCTCGCCTATCTCGCGGTGTCCCGAATCGAGTACGTAGCTCAGTTGGCAAGAGTAGCGCCACCATCGGCAGAGGGGGCTGAGGCAACACCCGTGCCAGCTGAGAAGGATCTCCGCCGAACCATCCAAAGGAAGCTCAATGCTTATATATGCCAGGACAAGGCCAAAAGATCTCGGCAATAACCTGAAAGTAAATGACATTCTCAAGCTAAGAGAAACAGGAGAACCCCTAGGCCGTGTGCAACATTTAGATATTCTTGGCATATGCTTCCAAAGACACAGAGCGGTTTAGTGTTGACAGGATTGATAACAGTCAGGGGCATATAAAGAGCAACGTGTGTCCGGCCTGTCTCGAGTGGAACCGACAAAGGGGCGCAGCGCCTGTAGCAGTTGGAACAAATCTACTTGTGGTCCTGACGACCTGTTCGGCGACTGAGAATTCCCTCCTAAGGCTGGTGTGTGTTTGGAGGCACAAGTTGCAGCTTTTCACGCACAATCACGCGCCTGAGCTGTCCAGCAAGTAATAGAGCACCAGCTCACTGGTATTTGCCCCCCCCCTCGTAAGCAGTACATATCCACAGACCACAGGGTCAGTAACCTCACGTCGCCTATCCTCCAGCTCCCCAGGGCATACAGGTATCACACCACTGCTTTTGAGGGCAGCCGCTATTCGTCAAGGCCAACTGGCTGCGTTGCTGGTACCGCGGTCCGCGCCTTCACCGTCGTTGTGCTTGTCACTACTGCAGCCTTAATGACGTTAACAGGTTTCTAGCCTGTGAGCCCAGTCACTTCGCCGTTCAAGGCCGACACAACGGCCTGCAATTGCTTGACCCATTCAGTGGATCGTGCCCAGGAAGGAAATCTTATGTCTTAGGCGTTATGATGGCGAAAGATTCGCTCGGCCAAGGTCCGGTTAAACGTTCCGCAACGCTACCGGTGGCTACCAAGCTCAGCACAGATTTGCACGTAAGCACGCCGATCATATTTATTTTTAAAGCCACTTCAAGATTGATCCTGTGAATGTGAACATTTTAGCTCCGAGAGAATTCGGAATGTCTAATAGTAGGCGCGTAACACAAAGGGCAATCTGGTTAGCTGATCAAAGTTTAGCTGGTTTCGCCAAAAATACCATTTGGTTGCTATACCAGTTACTAACCGGTCCTGGGCACTAAATACACGGTAATCGGCACTTGGTACTGGTAAACATATTAGAAAAGCTGACAGTAAGTCTATGTTTCCTTGGTTCCAACCTGTATAGTGGCCTGTACAAGGTCCCTTTCCCCCAGTGCCTCATTAAACACCCCTCTGGCCTGATATGTAGCATCTTTATTAAAGATAAAGGCTTCTGCTGACATCTTTGAATCATGTTTATTACGCTAACACGTGCCCAAAACGTGGATGCAATGCCTCTGCAGCCGTGAATTGACAATCGTTCAGGTTGTCTCATGGTTGGGCTTCAGTCTATTACCTACTGTGTAGGCTGACACAATGTCAGGGTTGGCGAGTCCTTTCAATGTAGATATACTGGTAATTCGGCCGCATAAGTAGTCGGAAGGACGGTACAAGTGCACAGATTACCGATCAAGCCAGGTTTCTACGGCTTTAGCATGGTTGCAAAGCTGATGACTGAGGCGCTTTCAGGTCTGTCGTTTGATATTTCCAACTGGCAGATAACGATTGTGGTTCAAGTCAATTATGTGGTGCACCAAAAGCTACTTAGACCTAGCGGCCCGCACGTATCATAGATTAGAATGAACTTTGCCAAACGTCATATGCGTCGACGTAATATCTTTCCCGCCGAAACAAATATCATGAACAGTCGAATCCGCTATATAAATATGTGACTAGTGCGAGGACCAGACGTGTAGATCCTCACAGAAAGCAAGACTATACAGAGTGATTGGGGTAAGTTTCACACGTTCACTCGAGACGGTGGCGCTAGCCTTATAACTTTCTGCACTGTCCGCCCACACGGGCTGGTAACCTCTATCGGCTATTCTATCTAGAAGTTCATTAAACCGGTGTTATGAGTAATATGCTCGACCTGGATGTATCTTCACAATGAGAAGGGAGTGTTTGACGTTTTCAAGTCTTGAAGACGATGGAACGGTGAGCGATGAGAGCTCTACGTTTGGGACTATAATTTTCCCCAGCCTAGCCGAGACGAACTGCAACTTCACATCTAAGAGGCTGAACGTCTGCGACAGCGGGGTGAAGGACAGAGGCTTCGCAGGCATAACCCCACGCGTGGTCTGTACAAGCAATTTGGGCGTTTGTTAGACTCGAGCGTTCTTTAACAGCAATACTCATTTAGCTGAAAGGGGACAGTAGTATAGACATCAAGGATGCAAACTATATAATCATGTCAGAAGGACTCTACACTATGCTCCTGACTGGTAACTGCCTCACAAACGAGATACTAAATCCAGTGATGAAATCTATCTTGAACCCAATCATGAATGTGTGCTTATTGGCGGGGATCATAACGATTATTTTTCACTCACAATTATTATCAGTGTTGAAGAATTAAGAGCTTTCTACCTCACGGCCAAGCAAAGTAAAAGGGAAAGAGCCCCTTGATATAAAGATGTCATTGCTAATTTAGGAATTCAGATTACCCGAATCAGCACGACCGCGGATTCTAACCCAGATTGATGTAGATTTGTCCTTAAGATTAAACAATGACCCAGAACTACCCACAGTCAGAACGACTGATGGAAGCTTCAGACTCCAGTAAATCAGTGAGCACCGACAGACACCGACTTGAGCACGAACGAGAGGCGAGGACTGTTCTCTACAAAGAGTACGGTGTGTCAATGCCATTGATGGTGTTGATATCTCCCGTATTATAGTCAGTATTGGTATGTGAGCTTGTGGTATAGGCCGAATCTCTACCATTATTGCTTCTCCCATTGTTGTGCGACTTGTGGCAGTCGTTTTAGCCTGTGGATTGGCCCGAATTACCGGTAAGTTTATTAGCTGACGCCTTCAGGTGAAAGCCAGAAAACACCACGTGATCCGCGTGCAATCAGAAATCAAACTGAATATTATCTCGGACCACGCCTCCAGGGCTCTTAAAGATGGACACATTTCGAATGAAACGTTCCGGCTAATCATGGATGAACTTGAAAGATATCAGAAGAAGAAAGCCGAAATTCACTCAGGAGCGCACAAAGTTATCATTGCTGTGACAATCGATAAAGAGGCACCCCCCCCCTCCCCCACCACCACCACCAACACAAAACACTTTCATCCAGCGCCGCCAAGACGAGGTATGCACTGCTTTCATCTAAACTGTGGATGTAGATTCATAGTAGAATTTCGGTCTTTTCATGATTCACCGCCTCCATATATAATTCCAAGCTCCCCGCGATATGAATATTGGCATAAATTGACTGTAGCGTTATATTTTATAACCGGATCACTGACCTGAGACCTTAAATTAACATTTTTGCGAAAGCGCATTTACTCACTCTTGTCTGTCAACCCACGAAGACAACCAACACTAAGTCCTCGGGGACATGATTCGTTGCCTTCATACAACAGATTGACTAGGATGTCACTAGATTGATTCAATTAAGCACTTGACACTACCCCCATTGGAGCCCTAGTCGAAACAAAAGTCTAAGAAGTCAGGAAGAACGTTGAGTTAGTGCACCCGAAGTTAGAATCACTTGCAATTTGAACCAATTTCAGCTCATCTCATTGCACCATTTTGTTGTCTTACTAGCAACGAATCGACATGAGGAAGTAGGAGTGCTTAATTAATAAGATTTGTTTTGTTTTGTGTTGTCCGTGACGGGTCTAGAACGCATACTGACATCGACTTTGTGTTCCGATTGGCATAAATTCATATTGCGGGGCACTTAGAATTATAAATGGCCGCCATCGCTTAACAGGCTTGAGGCAGCTGCTCCCGGTTGTTTGTGCTGTTTTTAATGATATATGCGTTCGTTGACTGTCATCTTCTATGTTATTGTGTTCATCATGCATTGGCTGTTCTGTTGGAATGTGTTTCTCTATCTATTTCTTTTGGAAACGAGAACTATTAGATTTTTTGTCTCAGTCGTTTTGCCCCACTGCTACAACCGCCTTTGTTGTTGGACATACCGCCATCACGTGATACTGGCCAATCCACCCGTTTATGCTACGATGCACCCTCAATAATTGCATTAAATAACCACTCCTCGGTGCTCCATACTACATTGTGCAATTGACTAAAAGACCTTGGACTACGTTCATCTTCACTTAAATGTAAACGGCAGCGAAAAAAAGAAGCGTTTCAAAGCCGGCCAACGTAGAACAGGAAGAAAAATTACAGTTATCTCCCTTTTGCCCTTCCCTTCATAGCGATTTGAAAACTCGACCGTTAATTTGAACAATTTAATTCAAATTCCTCTTCAATCATCAACCTTTAAGTCTGAGCAACCACTGTGCATCACATTATTCAACGCCCAGTCAATTGAACAACCACTGTGCATCACATTATTCAACGCACAATCAGTTGGACCACCGGAAAAGCGCACAGAAATAATCAACTTTATCAATGGTCAGGATATTGACATCTTTTTCCTGACAGAAACATGGCTATAAACATCATGCGTGGATCTAACACCCCTCGATTACTCCATGAAGTCGTTCCCACACTACTCGAGCTGAAGTGGAATTATTGGCATCGCAAAGAACTCCATACTCCAGCGTCTTAACTACGCTGCAACCTTCAATTTCGACCACACATAGTTTGAACTGGTTCAAGTCACCCTCACAATGGAACAAAGGTCAGTCCATTTTTTCTGCCTCTACCGCCCTCCTCCAAGGCGAAAAAACAAGCTGACTGAATCTCTCTTTTTGGTACAGTTTCTTAACCTCCTAGAATATGGACATTTGATAGGTGGCAGCCTGATTATTCTTGGAGATTTTAGCTTTCACTTTGGCTGTCCTGGAAACCCATACACATCAAAACTCCAAGATTCCATTCACGTTTTCAACCTCAGTCAGTTAGCCAACCCACCCATAAACATGGTCACATTTTAGACTGGATTCTTCATTGTCCTGATGATAATATTCTACAGTCTTCACTGGTCTCAGATCTCCTCTGTGTCAAATGTCATCTTGACGTATCAGTCCATCTTTGTTTTGTACAAAGAGAAATCACCGTATGATTAATAGAACCCAACTAATGCATGACATCTAAGCAAACCGAACAACTTTGTTACCATGCTGCAGAACAACATGATAAGTGCTTGCTTTTATTGCTTGACAAACGTGCCCCAGAAACCAAGTGCAGAGTATCTATTTAGAAGTGTTCTCCGTGGTCTAGTACTGTTAGGGACCAGTTTGGCATTGTTAAAAGAGAAGGCCGTAAGGCTGCGAGGTTTTGGCTTTCATCCTGTCTTACTATTCATAAGCAAATCTATGAAGCCGCTAAGAAGAATGTCACAAACATAGTTAATGCAGCGAAATCAGCAAAATCCGCATATTTCAGTACCAAGATCACTGAATGCTCCAGCTGCAAAGAGCTCTTCGATATCACTAACAAGTTAATGTCAAAGAACAAATATACACCACTTCCAACAACATTCTCCCTGGTCGAACTTCCGGACCCGTTCGCAAATATATTCCGTGACAAGTGCAAACCATTAGAGATCAGCCTGACAACACAATTTCAATTGACTCATCATCGTCACAAAGTTGTGATACAGAATTTCAAAGGCAACCTTTAGCAGCATTTGAGCCTGTCTCTACGGATGAAGAGTGCCCCAAAGTCATGTGAACTTGCTCCGATTCCGACATCACTGCTGCTTGAGCACTTAGATTCAATATTGCCTTTACTGATCGATGTTATTAATGCTTCTCTCTCATCTGGGGAATTCCCATCATTTTTCAAAACTGCCATTGTACAGCCTCTTTTGAAAAAACTAACGCTTGACCCTAACGATTTAAAAAAACCTACTGCCCTGTTTATAACCTCCTTATCATGTCAAAAATCTTAGAAAATGTTGTTCTGGCCCAAATGGAATCTCATCTGAATTTAAATAGTCTTTTTAGCAATTTACAGTCTGTGTATCGCCCTCGCCACAGTACCTAAACTGCCCTTCTGAAAGTAGTTAACGACCTTCTCTCTGCTTTGGATAATGGAAATATTACAGTCCTCACCCTCCGTGACTTATCTGCAGCATTTGACACAATAGACCATGATATATTACTTCACCGTCTCCAGCATGTATTTGGCATTCGCGATACAGCCTTACTATGGCTCAATTCATACTTAGTCGACAGGACACAAATTGTGTCCATAAATGGAAAACATTCCAGCCGAGTTGATCTATATTTCGATGTTCCATAGGGGTCTGTTCTTGGACCTGTTCTTTTCATTCTATACACTCAGCCCCTCTCAAGTTTCACAGATCGTCATCCGGTGTCTCACCAATTGTACGCTGATGACATCCATATATATAAATCTAGCCACCCAACTGAAGTTGACGCTACCATCCAAGGCGTAGAGAGGTGCATTTCCAATGTGAAGTCATGGATGACATGTCACAAGCTGCAGATGAATGATGATAAAACTAATACCTTTCTGATCACCACACAAAGTCTTTCTCATTCCTATCCTTTACCTCAAACAATAAATATCAACAACACCAACATTAAATTCGCAAAATCAGTACGAAACCGAGGTGTCACTCACGACAGTACTCTCTCATTACACCACCATGTTACGAACATATGCAAGACTGCATATCTGGAGCTGAGACGTATCAGCTCCATTCGCAATTTTCTTTCAGTTGATGCCATTAAAAAACTTGTGTATTCCTTAGTACTCTCTAGACTTGACTATTGTGATTCTCTTTTATCTTCTTCAGAAACTTCAAAAAGTTCAAAACACAGCTGCTCGGATCATCCTTATTGTACCAAGAACCGAGCACTTCTCCCCCTGCTATGTACCCTCCACTGGTTACCTGTTTGCTCCAGAATCAAACACAAAATCTGTTCTCTATGCTACAATTCGTTGACTGCCTCCTGTCCAAAATACCTATCAGACCTCACCCATGTGTACACCCTTTTAGATACTTACGCTCTTCTTCCGACACTCATATTCTCATTATTCCCACTAGCAAAACGGACAACGTTCTTTTGTGTACCAGGGCCCAGCTACCTGGAATGAATTATCTGTTGAACTTATACACAATGACACCCTGATCTCATTCAAGATTGCTCTTAAAACTCACCTATTTCGACTGCAAGAACAGACTTAAGATTTAGCAATGTTTCCTGAGCTTAATTATTTTCAGTATGTTTTTTGTTTGTAATTTCATAGTGTTTGTTTTTGTAATTGTGTCCATGTATATGTCCTTATGTGTTAACTAATATTGTAAAGCACTTAGAGCTTCTAAAGATTAAGCGCTGTACTAAGTCCTCATTATTATTATATAGTATGTTCTACCTGCATACTATCGAGACCTCTCTAAAACATTTAAGGTGTCATTTGACTTTCATGAATCAGGTAACAACTTGATGTTATTTTTTAATATTGCATAATATCACCATGAATTTTATATAATTTGATTATTTCAGTTTTAAATTTCAAAAGCTTATTTTAAATATTACAATGTACATGTCATTGAACTTGCGAATACCTTCTTATAGATTATTTGTGACGATATATATTTATTGAAATCTATTAAGTATGTAGGTAATTTATTAAATAAAGCTATCAACCGTAGAATTATATCCTAAATTAATATAATGTAATAAGGTTAAGAACTGTGAGAAAAGTTCACACATATGAATACATACGACATTCAAGAAGACTATTGATAAAGTAACTACCACACTGTAAATATGTATTACAGAATATACATTTGTATGCTTATAACCTCTATCGTAGAGTCTATTGGCGGAATTTAGATCTTAGCTCTGGGGACAACATTCTTTCACTTACACCACTAGATCCTCGGGGCCGGCAGGGGCTGGGAGCCGTTCTTGGGGCACTCCATTTTTATTAGAGCAATTGCCCGGGGGGGGGGGCGATGACGGGGATTTTGAGATGGACCTTTTTTGGGGGCGTGGGAGAAGCTGCGTCCATCTTTTTCCTCCAGGCGGCGAAAGGGTCGTGGGAGGCGCAGAATACTCTTTTATCCCCTTGAAGGTGGCCCATTCCCCCACCCCAGGTTGCTGCTGAAATATCTATCTATACATACATTCTTTCAGGTGTCCTTGATAAAGAGGTGTGAGCTTATGTACGTTTTACTGTATATAATACATACATACATACATACATACATACATACATACATACATACATACATACATACATACATACATACATACATACATACATACATACATACATACATACATACATACATACATACATACATACATACATACATACAGGCTCATCATCATTTTCGCTTTATGGGCGCGTGTGTGTGTGTGAGAGAAAGTGAGAGAAAGATATAGAGAGAGAGTTTCATCTGTCAGATGATTACAAAATATTTATAATGTTTGAAGGGTGATGGGTTTATTTATGGGGTTGCGGACGTGCATTTCGATCATGATAACACAGTCCATGCATTATCAGAAACGAAGCCATCCTAATGTCGATACTGTAAAAAAGGGCAGACGAGTCAACATTGACCTTTCTCAACAGCGGCCTACAGCTTACTTTGATGGATCTTTGCTTTGTAGAATTATAAATTATATTTCCCTAGAATTATTTCCTAAGTGTCCCTTCATATTTTCGGGAGCTTCAGGTTAGTTGTGGAAGATGAGAACAAGAAGTTGATCACCCAGTTTAGACATTGAATTCGTTGGGAGTATATTATTTCTACTAATAAAGTCTAAAAGCAATTACTTTGTAATTCTTCTAAGCTCTTTTCGCTGTGAGACAACATAACATATGCGCAGGGAACTACGCTTCCCTAATATCCCGTCCGCTTTACACGCATTCTCTTTCTTTCATAAGCGGCGGGATAAGAAGAAAAGTAACACAAGTATCGTAATAGTGACTATGAAATGATTATAACGAGAAAATAAAACAGCCACATGGACGAAACAAACGAATACAAGTCTACAATGAGAGCTGATGACAAATTCCTTGTTCTAATATTTAAGGAAAAAGAACAGACATCAGATTAGATTGCTTTAAGACAGTGTTTATTATTTTGTGAGTATTATTCCATGACATCAATGATTTAACTTGGACCATAATAACGTTATCATAGGGACTGATTCCGCTCTTAAACTGATTTACATCGAGTGGAAAAGTCGTCACCAATTATAAAGCAGAGTGTTTTTATTTATAAAGAGTAATTATTTAAATCGGCAAACACTTTTATAAAGGAATGTAGATACCCCTACTCGATCTTGAAGCAAACAGTACACAGGCATACTCAGACAGTACACATGCATACTCAAACAGTACACAGGCATACTCAAACAGTACACAGGCATACTCAAATACTAATGATATTTCGTTATGTTCATACAACTATAACCACACCTTCTTCCTAACCCAGCCCATAGGCTTGTTTATACATGTAGTGCCATGTGTCATTAGTCTGTAATTAGAGCCGACAAGTGTTGACAAGTCATTAAAATCATTTTACAATCAACTGTATATGAAATTTGTTTGAAATCTTGAAATTCTTATGAATGTGCAGGAAAACCCTCTGGGTAGAAAATAGCGATAATGACTCGTGGTAATTCGCTGTGGAACACCAAAAATGAAAGGAATTGGATGAATTTGTATTGAGAAACCTCCCATCCAGTGAAAAGAAAGAGAACGGAGAAGCCGTATTTTCAGGTTGTAATAGTGATATGAAAACTAAATAGCAGTGTATATTTTATAAATATGTAATATTTTGATCTAATACACGAATAGTGAAGGTTAATCTAGAGGAACAGAACAATTAATACTACTATATGCAGTAGAAATGAGTAGAACATGCATTGTTTAATGAATCATTTGCTGTTTGTGGAAAGTAAGTTTCAATAAGTGGGAAAAAATAGATTGCTCAGATTTCAGTCCTTCAACATCTTACACATTAAAAAGTTATGTAATCAGCTCAGATAACTTATTGTTTCATTAAATGCAATGTGTGTTGCCTGGCTCAAGGACAATTAAAATGTACGATGCTGACAGAGAACGGTCAATTTAAAACTATGTCCACCGGCATGTCTTCAATATGTTGCTGCGGAAGTAATGTTCCTAGAAGTTGCTGCGAAAAAAAAGTACAGGAAAACATGCATAAAATGGTGGAATCACATACATATTGAATTAAGAGTTCAGAGAATCATGGCTATGCATAATGTAAAGACACAAAGAGTTGATATCTGCATACATTCTTAATGCATATGGTAAACGTGACATTATATGTGAGCATTGCACTTAACATCGTAGCATGTACATCTTTTAAAAGGAAAGATATCAGATAACAGGCTACATCGATATATTTACATACATTTTGCTTACAAATTATAACATAGAAATGAATGATTCACAATCACAGTCATATGTCGACACTCCATAGTTCATGTAGATGAAAGAAAACAAAATAAAAAACGACGATGATGATTCTGGATTATTATACAGCATAATTTTCTCATTAAAATTTTCTGTTGCTAGATGACTAGTCCAGTGTCCTGGCCAAATTTACTGTCATGTACAAGACATCTAGATGATGCCAGTGATCTACGAGATTTATAGAAGTGTTTTCTTATTATTTGTTCATGAGCGAAACTTCTGAGCAGGTACATAGGAAACCCATATTGCTAAAACATCATCTACAATATCTATGCGCGTGTGATTTCCATTGGTCAGGCACAGTGATTCATTTTTAGAAAATGAGTGATACGATGGACAAGTGCCATTTAAACACTAGCCACACAACTTACGATGTAATCGCAGATATACCTTAAATATAAACCGAGACATTGGATACTTATAATGAAGTGAGCAGGATGAGGTATATGCACAGTAGCTGTCAAGCATGAAGGAATAAGGATCGCATTGTCATCATGTATCTGATTAAAGATTGACTATGTCAGGTAAAAAAAAAATTTGGGCAGAATCAGCGTACCAGTTTTCATTATGTACATACCGAATGGTGAAACAAATACTCATTTAATTAAACGTATTGGGTGCTTTTCTATATCAGGTTTGAATTTAAAGTAAGTGATGTGATACAATATAGATATCCTCACATCTACTTTTGTGAACAAGACCAGGACGAGTAGTCATGAAAAAACCTTGAGCATGAAATTCGTTCACATGACCAAAACCATCAATTTTCAAATTTTAATAACTTTCAACTGAGTGGTGCAAAGACAATTTAAATAACAGGAATGTCATATACTGGGCATGTAAAAAGTGCATATAATGTCAGTGATATGGAGAAACTTTTGTTTTGAGATATGATGTTTTATCAGAATTCTTGTGCTGAAACAGCGTCGTGGCCATGAAGCAAGTTTACACCGTTTCTGTTGCCATGCACAATATCAGGAATATATCGATAATAAAATCTTGTGGCAGAATTTCACTCAATGTTAAAGAGCACTTAATACTTGCTTTTCTCATGTGGCAGATATATAGTACAGATTCAGTGTTATGAATGAGTTTCCGATGACATATGACTATTCAGCAAATAATAATATTTTGAATTATGTGCTATTCCTACAGATCAACCATGCAACATGCATATAAAACAAAATATGAAATTCATCCTGCAACATACATGTAAACTTAAACTGGTGTCTTGCACATGTTTCCATTGAAAAACTTTAAGAGCGAATGTCTAATGAAGAAAGTTCTTGCTGCGCAGTTAGATATGCAAGTGATACTGAATTTTGATCATATTGAAACCAAAATACATGTCTTTATCTGTGGAAAGAAGTTCATGTTTAGCCTTTCATCCTCGCATTACAAAAAAGTCATTGTAATTAAAATAATTCCACATGTGGCAACAACAACTTGACATATGAATGATTGGGCCAAGGAGATTCGTTCGATTCTGTTATTTTTTGCATGTGTTAGAAATCATTAATTTTTGACAAAACTTGTAGGAAGACCGCCACTTGTGTTTATTCATTTTTCAGTACACTATCCACAAGAAATATATCTTCCCCTTCTCATTTACAACTTGCACTTCAAATATAGATAAATCAAAACTCTATTTCTTCAGGGTGCTGTAAGTGTCGAATACCTGCTCCATTTTGCCTTTGCTCAGCCATTTTTTATGTTCACGGAATCGTTGGATTTGTCATACACAGCGTTCTCAAACGACTGCTCCTCCATGATACGGCGGAAGCCGAACATGTAGCCATATCGCTTCTTTAGAACCACAAGGATAGCACAAGCGAACACAAGACATGCAATAACGCCTACCACAATCCCTGTTATGCTGGAAGGCGAGAGACCCTTGTCAGAGGATTTTATCACTGAAAGAAGCAAAACATGTACATCAGATAACAATAAAAAAAAATTAAAATCAATTCTGTTTTAGAATATTCTACAATGTGTCAGATGGTGTTCCTGTGAACAAAACTACTTTCTTCATAGCAACGACTGACACATGATTGCTTTGGCCACTCTGTCACTGAAATCAATGCTGAATTGGAACATGAGTTTCACTTGAGAGGAACAGTATCACTTGCAGGAGATATTTGATGATTTCAAACAAACAAAAGATATACTCCAATGTTTTTGAAAAGATTCAGATTTAGGCATTGCAATGAATGAGAATAGCAGAGAGATAAGCAGCGTGAGTCCCGATTGCAAGATGTTTAAGACAGCGCAGTATATGCAGTATAAAGAAGGAATAGTTTACGTATTCGAGTGGGGTGGGTGGGTGAGGGGTGACAGTACGAAACGGGGTAGGGGTGGGGTCGGATTTATTTTTACAAAAAGTGGATTATCGCTACATGCCAAATTAGTCAACAGTCAATGAAAATTTAAAATATCAAAATTGTAAAAACAAAACTGTAATGAAAAAATGAATGATTTCCAAATTTCGAAATGCTGACACTCTCATCCCCTCACCCTTTACTCTGTACACTTCACAGACACCCTCTTTGTGTATGGGAATGTGAGAATACCTACTAATATTACTACTGAAACGTTGTAACTAAGATAACTAAATTGTGAGTAACTGACTTTATTATCTCGCAAGACTACTCACATAAACGAAATATCATCAACTCCCAAAACAACTCATTAAAAAAATTAATTTTCCTTGAGTTCCAAAAACACGCGTTTTAAAAAATACAATCGACTTCCAACACCACGTTGTTATTACTTTACTATGCAAATTCACAACACAAACAAATCTCAAATTCTTTATGAATCATAAATGATGGAACAAAGCTACATTGTGATAAACTCATAAGTGTTGCGAGACGTGACAGAAATATTAAATGAGTTTAACATAAGAGCAACAATATCAGTATCAAGAGATAATGTGTTTTTGTTTATTAGTTTGGATGGGATAAAAGTATGGCTAAAGCTCTTTGTGGTACCAAACAACATTCAAGAGAAGACAAATATTTATTTGCCTATTTCAAACATCAAAAGATTTGCTGCAATGTTTCAGATAAAAGATGCAGATTTACAGATTGCATTCAATTACAATAGCATCGAGTCAAGCAGCATCAACCGTGATAGCAAGATGATCAAAATTGTGCTACTGAGGAAAGCTTTAATTGCATATTTCATGTAGACAAATATACAAGTTTGTATTTAGCACAATATACAGAGCAACTCGAATATTTTATCAGCTTTACAAGATCAATCGACAACTATTCAACTAAAACAGACAGAAATTATGCAAAACAAAGTTAAATAAAAAACAGCACATGATGAATCAACCACAAAACTCACTCTGCACCATCGCCGCCAAGTAAGCGCCTCTACTATCTCGCGATTTATTACCCAATTTTGGATATTATCCCTTCGCCGACCAGCTTAACGACATGCATGTATGTTAAGAGTCTAAGAAAATTGTTCCAAACATTTGGTCCTTTCACGAATTTTGATGTGATGACCTTCTAAAGTCAATCTAATATGTGTATTGACTGTAATTTGTACTAAGTAAAGTTCCCCGTAAAAATGTGTTAACATGTTTTTGAAAAACGTAAAGTTGCTCATGCTCATTGGAGCACTTCCGTTGTCAGATCTTCATTTCCAGAGGTGTGTAGTTTTTGCACATTGTCAAGCTCTTCAATTTTGGAGGTCAGTAAATCTTGCATGTAGTCCACAATCCTATAATGCCTAAAAAGAAGTGATCGGTTTTGAAAAATACCGTAATTTATGAAGTTTGCCATGAGGATTTGTCAAGCGTAAAGAATTATCTGGCTGTTTTTACACCGTTTTAAATGACAGAGAAGAATATTACTTAAGGCATCTTCACTATAATCCTGAAAGTACAGTGGCTTAGACAAATATCAATAAATTGTAGGAAGAAATTAAATGCGACAAAATAAAATAAAATATTCTGAATTGAAAGAATGGTTAAATGAACAATCTACCAACACATTATACAAGAAATAAAGAAAAAGATTTTGGCACAAAAAAGTCTATATTACCCTCGTGGCTGAGCAGTGGCAAGCAGATACTGTTGATATGCAAGCATATGAAAACAACAATGATGGTTACAAATACATCTTAAAAGTTATTGTTGTCTTTTTAAAATACCCTTGGGCTATGATAATTAAAACAAAGAAGGGCAATGACATGCATGACGTTTTCAGGGACATCTTCAAAGGCTGAAAAATTACACTTTGATGAGGGGAAAGAATTTTACAACATGAAAGTCAAGGATTTGTTGGACAAAGAAAACACTGAGTACTTTCTAACTTACTCAGACAATAGAGCATCTGTAGTGGAAAGGTTTAACAGAACACAATTTTTTTGAATGTCGAAATGTTTTACACAAAACGAACCCAGAAAATGCGTTGACGTTTGGACAAAGCTACATCATAGTTACAACACCAATCATCACACATTAATTGACATGACTCCAGTCGAAGTGACAAGGAAGAAAATAATTCAAATTTATGGATGAATCTTTTTCTTTATTTGACAACTGATACATCTAGAACTTCAAAATTTCAAAATATATGAAAAAGATAGAATTTCAAATTACAGAACAATATTTTCAAAGGGATACCTTCTGAACATTACTGAGGAAATATTTCAAATCAGGCAAGTAATACTATGGGAACATGTTGCTTACAAACCAGAGGATTTGAAGGGAGAGGATAAGATAGCATGTTTTACGAGCGGAAGCTATCTCTATATGACAAACCGGATGATGTGTACAAAATTGAAAAGATCATGAAGACTATGAGAACAAAAGACAAACGGCATGTACTTGTAAAATGGAGAGGATGCCATGAATCGTTTAACAGTTGTGAACCAGCAGAAAACATTATGCAGTTCAAATGAATGGTAAGATCACAATACACAGAGAGCAGTATAAAAGAAAATAACAACTTTGAGGCTTTAAAAACGGAATGTCACATGTGGTAAAAACAGTGCATATGAAGGAGTTAAAACATGCACATTATGCAAATTTGTATTTATCACGAAACCAGACGAGAAAAAGACACTATTTCCCAAAACATCAGAGTTAAAGTACAAAATGGTATACACGAAAAAACGTGATAAGGTGACTAGAGCATATACAGTGTAGGCAATATGCTAACCGGGTAATAAATGACGTCACAGAAGAAATAAAAAGACACAAGTTTCACATAGAAGTTGATACAATGATCAGGAAATTTCATTCAAAGAAAATATGGTAGAAACTCACACATTCAATTAACTATGCATTTTTCCTGGAACAATCTTTACCAAGTTCAATTTTAAAGCACTCTTAAAACCTTTAATCACAAAGAATTACCAGCCAGTACATCTTTCACAGTGTGCAGATATACAGATTTTGAAGATCTAATTTTGACAGACATCTGGTACTAATTAAAACTGAGCTACTGAAATAAATGGTACAATTTGAAGGAATAGATGAAACAACCATAGTAAAATGTTACAAATGTCACAGAGTGAAACTGGTGGAGGAAATAGAAAAATGAACAACCTTTTTGTTTCAGTCTTTTTCTTTGCTGGTGTAATTTGTTTAGCTCTTCAATGTGTTTTTCACACATTTCAGCATCAAGTCTCATGGAATCTTTTTGTTTTGATTTTACAACTTCCACAACATTTACCCTGAATTACCTTCCTCCTGAATAGTGAATAATCTTGTCACTGCAGGTGGAAGTTCTCCACTTTGAATCATTTTCTACTAGAAATTCAGAATATTTTCTGCTTCCAATACTTGGCTATCAAACGCGTCATATTTGTCTATTGATGGAATGTTGATATTCTTAGGGACATGAATTAGTTGTCTGATGGTAACTGATGGTTCAATAGGATATTCTCTTTCAGAGATGCTATGTAATTCAACAACAGTGACGCCTCACTATTTAGGTTGTGTCACTGCCGTTTCTAGCAACGTGCGAAACATGTCACCTTCACAAGCAATGTTAACAAATGCTTTTGAACCAATAATTTGGAATAAATGTATGGCTGCTAGTTTAGCCTGTTTAAAATTCTTTCCTTTTGTCTGTTTATGTACAGATCCATCGTTTTTATCATTCTGCAGCCAGGACCTCTCGTGAATTCTTTGACTTTAACATACAAACACTATTTCCATATGTGTTGTAAAACTATAGTGCGTTGTCTTCCATTCTAAAATCATTTATCATTAACTGATATTGTTATTCATCTATTTGTAGTCCACGCATCATATATTACTTGTAGTACATATTGATAAGTTCTGCCTGATGAGTTACAAAACTTCTATTGATAATTTAGATTTATCTAAATATGTTTCAATATTGTCCAATGATTGGGGGTTTTCAAAGTTATCTCTGGCGTAATCTTCATGACTTTCAAACCCTTCCATTTCAAAACATTCACTACCTTAAAATAGCTAAAAATGTAGAAATTACAGCTGGAAAAAATAGGATGTTTTAAAGACAAAAAAGATCCATTTCTCTGGAAATTGAAGAATAAAAAAAGAAATTAAACATGGAACATACAAGGTGTCAGCAGCAAAACGTTCACTGAAAATGAGTTGGCAAAATGGAAGAGAAACTAGAAAAACAGACGTATGAAATCTGTGTAAGTGGCAGAGCTGTAAAAATGCAAAATCTTTGTTAGATGTTGTAATTTACACCGTGACATCATTGATCAGCAGATTTCTTCCAAGCCACAACTTGGACAATTTGTAAAATGAATTGAAAGATGACAGCACAACATACAAAGGAATTAGATATTTCACCCGATTTTTACCATTTAAGTTAGGTTAGCCTCTATCTGCATTGAGTACTAGATGATAACATTCAAACATTGAGATTTCAAGAATATATTTAAGGAAAGTACATTATTTTAATGCTGCTTAAAATATCCTCAATCATGAAGTTAGCCATCTTGAATAATTAAACTTTTTTTTTTTGGGGGGGGGCTGGAGGGATGATCTTCCATCTCTCCACAAGATGACGATTTGTGACTTTTTGATCTGTTTTCACTCATCAACATAATCTTGCGTTTCTACGGTTGAAACATCTTTTTGTTGATTGGGATGTGACAAAAAGAGGTACATGGTAGGACCTGATCGATGGTAATCTCATCTAAATTAACACCCTCAGATCTTGTAAAGTTAGCCATATCCCATAGAAGTCAAGATGGTACACCCAGTACCTTTAATGTCGTATCCGATTTAATGTTATATCTTTAAGCTTGTGATGTCCTGAAGTTTATATCATTGTAGTACTTTCGTTTCATATATCCATTATGGTGCTCTCTGTTTTCATCTCTCCACTGTTTAAAGTACTTTTTATGTTGCTCGTTATCTTTTTCTCTGTATTTTCTGTTGTACTCTCTTTAGCAAGGTTTACATTTACTTTGTTTCTGCTCATGGCTTTATCACTCCACATTCTAAACAGGTCTTGAATTAATCTCTTGATTCACCCAGCTAGACTTCAAATTATTTTTCACCACGCATTGTAACACTGTAAGTCATCTTGAACTCGTGTTTATTTAACGTTCCAAATTTCGTGTCAAACAAATGGAAGATGATCAAGAAAAAGAGCAAGATAGTAAGAAAAAAAAAATAAATACAAAAACAAAAAATTTGGAACAGTATCAAACCCCAATACCAGAAACGCTTTAACAGAACTTGAAGTCTTCTTACTTTTCTTGTTAATAAATAACAACATGACAACTGAAACAAACAAATAATCATTATTAACCCTGTTTACCATGCAGCACTTACCGTATATACTCTTGTATAAACCGGGTCCAAATGCAAACAACATAGAACCTGATCTGCCTTCACATAATGCGCCGGTAGATCAGGGTCTGTGATGTTTGTTCTACTGATTAGTCCTTACAAACTGCATAGACCCAGATCTGCTGGCACATTATGCAACTGCAGATCTGGGTCTATGCAGTTTGCAGTTGGTACTAGCATATACGCAAGTATATACGGTAATTCTATTCTATAAGTGACATACACCATACATTTAAATAAGCTTGTTTAATATGTCAATGAGTCTACCATCAAACACGGATATTGAAGAAATTGCAGAGCTTATTATCCCATGTAGCCTCAGCCAGTTCACAATTGATTAACTGTTAGCAAGTTGACATTACCTGACCAGATTGTCAACACTATACAAACGAGTGAAAAATCATGCCAGCATTTCCTCATAAAAATAACATGTCAACTGAAATAAAAAAAAAACATCAAAATAATTTACGCCCTGCCCTTGGTGTTCCCTACAACCCGCATTTCAAAAAGCTATTGAGATTTATAATTGGTCCACCATCAACAATGAGCACTGAAGAAGTTTTCAAGGTTATCATTCCAGTGTCTTTTGCCCGATTCATAATTAACCAACTGATAGAGAGTGGATTTTAACCTGACAAGACTTTTACAATAAATAGCATCTGCAAGGTGAGATGAGTGAAAATGGAACACAACAACGTCTACGAGAAGTTAATGAGATCAAGAATGATTGATTGAAGAGATTGAACACTATAGAAGTATGACAAAATACAAAGCAGTATATACAATTCATCCATATTCATATTCCCATTTCCTAAATAAATAAAAAAAACACTTCCGTGTTTTACAAAGGCAGGAGAATTGCATTAAAGTGTTAATGATCATGACGTTGTTATTTCTAGCCGTACTGGTGAGAGCAAGATATAATGAATTGTGAAATATGACTCAGGTATTATTCAGCAGTAGAATTTGGTGATGTCTTTGTTCTTAGGCAGTAGTAAGGAAAGTGGTTCAGTAGTATGGATTTAGGAATATGGTGGGGTTTCAATAAGTAGTAAGGAAAGTGGTTCAGTAGTATGGATTTAGGAATATGGTGGGGTTTCAATAAGTAGTAAGGAAAGTGGTTCAGTAGTATGGATTTAGGAATATGGTGGGGTTTCAATAAGTAGTAAGGAAAGTGGTTCAGTAGTATGGATTTAGGAATATGGTGGGGTTTCAATAAGTAGTAAGGAAAGTGGTTCAGTAGTATGGATTTAGGAATATGGTGGGGTTTCAATAAGTAGTAAGGAACGTGGTTCAGTAGTATGGATTTAGGAATATGGTGGGGTTTCAATAAGTAGTAAGGAAAGTGGTTCAGTAGTATGGATTTAGGAATATGGTGGGGTTTCAATAAGTAGTAAGGAAAGTTGTCCAGCAATGACGGTGTTTTTGTGTTGTTTTATGCAGTGGTAAGGAAAGTGATTCAACAATGAATAGGTAATATGTGAGAGAGCTGTATAAGAGTTATTTAGTCAATCATTTTTTTTGCATTTGTTATGCGTGGGCACAGCCCATGTCAAAAAAGTCTTGCTAATTTAACTAGTAGTCCAGATCTCCTATATATTACCTACTACTTTTGAACTGTACTGAGTTATCACTTAACACTAACCAAGCTTTCCTGCAAATGGACATTGTGTTACAACCACGCATTTGAGGTTTGTATCATACCTTGAACTTGATGTTGTGCTGTGGGAGGGGGAAAGCGTGCAGTCAGTCGCGCACGAGTTAGCGAGACACTTTGTGGACTCATCCTGGAAGGTGTTGAGGTTGATGGCCAGGACACAGTTTTGCTGTTACTGCTGAATGATGTAGAACTTGCACTACTTGACGATGCCACTGTCTTGCTGCTGCTGCTGAGTGATGTAGGACTTGTACCACTGGATGATGCAGATGATGAGCTAGCTACTGTCACTGAGGCTGATGTCAGGGATGGGGTTGTTGACGGAATTACTGAAATAAATGAGCGTAATAGTGGTCTTCTAAGATACAAATTCACGAATATGGAAATAGATAAGATTGTTCATAAATGATAAGAATGTATTAAGATCATGGTCTCCCATGCTTTCAAGTAAAACCTGCAGTCAATGGAGGAAAAGGGTTCATGTAATCAGTCTTAAGAGACTCAAAGTTTTCTTCGTCAATGGAATTTTTAACTAAATAGTTAAAATTCTCTGGCTTAGGAAAAAGGTAGTATACTTATCTATCTTTAGTTGCGTGCACATACTTCGTTTTGAATTCTTAACTTTGTCGTGCATACTACACCGGTCTTGACAATATTTAAAAACAAGATTCCTTATATTTGCCAAAACCAGATCAATGGGATTCACCTCAGTGACTGTGGTCTATAGAGCAAGGAGAGAAAATGTGGATACTTCTGGATTCTAAACTTAATACAATTTTGACAAAAGTAGGCCAATATATTTAAAATGTAGAGCTCATCATTAAATTTTACATCTTCGATTGGTCACCTGTCCATCATACAACCTAGATGCAAGAATGAATATCGGCTTAAAAGTTAAAAACTGTTTAGAAATCATTAGCATACAAAGAAATATTTGCATAAATTTAGTGTATGTAGCACAAGGTGTATGTGAAGTGACAATACAAAATGAACTGTACTTTTATGGACCTTGCAGACGTAACCCTTGGTCTGCAAGCAACGATCATCATTCCATTTGCCGGACGAGACCTGCAGTTCCACACAGTCCTCCTGATTCTTGTTGGCCAGGTCGGACGGCTGGCCGTCTGCCCAGTCAATGTAAATTATGCTTGAACCATCCGTCCACTCAAAGTACCCACCTACAACAATAACAGGGCTTAATAAACACCGTACGCTCTAGGTTTTATGTTAAAGGGGTCCAATCATGAGTAAATATGTTGCCATCATGATTCGCATGTAGACAGATGTTACAAGTAAAAGTTGTTATATTCTCCAAATCTAACATAAAATTATATTCATTATCATCGTCATAATGGATTTTTATTATTGTCCTCCTCTTTTGGTATCTGATACGTTGTAACAGGTTCACCCGGATCATTTTCCCTCTGTTAATGCAATGCGTAATTTAGGTATCACCTTTTTCGCCTACATTAACACTCAGCTTACAATCAACTATATGCCCTGCAGTTTTTACGACTAGGCAACTTCTCTTGATGATGGATATCGAAAATTTTGTGTAGAATTATGTATATATTCATCATAATATATGGCTATACTCACTTATTCCCTTGTTGAGGCCAATCCAGATGTTCGCTGCGGCGGACCCGTCCATGTTATCCAGCATGTTCAGGATAAATATATTCTCTTCGTAGCTGTGGATGTTGGCCAGCGTCATGCCCCGTCGGGAACACATGTAGTTTGCGTAGGGCCAGGACACAGATTGATTCACCACTATCATGTAACAGTCGTCCCCAAAAAGTTGCAAACTCTTGTCCGCACAGTAGCCTCCCGACAGTGGCGTCGTGGACGGAGCTTGAACTAAAAATGTAGGGAACACTAATCTTGTATTTGATGATTTGAAGGCGTAAATGGTAGTTTTACAGTGGCAGCTAAAGTTTGACCGATGACACAGTTCTACGGCATTTTGGACAATCTTCAGCGATAAATTGACAAAATGTAATTCTTCGTAGCAACAGGTCATGAGGAGCATCGTGACAACAGAAGATTAATACGGATTTTACCACCACAAAAGTTTGACGTTCGACCAAAACAAAAGCGCATTACATTCAAAGATGTATTTATCCTGTCAAGCTTACAGGAAGTTTGTTGAAGGCAACACAAGGAAATTTTCAATGGAATTAACTTTTAATTTTGGGCCAATAATACCAGAAATATAGAGATAATTTGAAATACACTTCTATGACATAATTAAGTAGTTTCCAGTGTTTGCTGTTGGAAGTGATAATTGTTGAATAAGTCACAAAGCAGTGACTTCCACCCAAAGGCACCAATAAAACAAGATTTACGATTATATTATATTATATTATATTATATTATATTATATTATATTATATTATATTATATTATATTATATTCTAGGAGAATATGATAATCCACAAGAGATTAATTCATACTTGGAATTTCTAGCTTTTCTTTTTACAAACTTTCATTTGTGACCAGGAGACACATAAAAGGCTTTTTCTTTCGGTCATGCGAGAAGATGGTAGACTTAGACATTTAACCAAATGTAACAAATGTTTCGTGGCCATCATTGATAAATAGTTTTGAGGAATTTCATATCGGAATGGATCTTGAGATGTATGAAAAAAAGTGGCGAGTACTGGTGACACTTACAAAAGCTGATCTTGCATATTGATGGGTACACGGTATCACACACCGTGTCATTCCATAAGGACCCCTGCATTGCCACGCAGCCATCGTTAGCTCCCCCGGTCGGTTCATCTTTTGCCCACTTGCTGTACCTAAGCGGCCAGCCGTCCGCCCAACTGTATGTACCGCGCACCTGGAATTTCCAACATGCCATGTTTAAACATCACGTGAATCTTTTTCAAACTTACGTCTTTTGCGTCCTGTCGGGCGTTGTTTTGAAATGATATGTCTCACGGTGATCTGTGGAGACATTGGAGACACCCGTCGCCATTGGAACGCCTCAAGTTGATGGAAACGGAAACTTTTGTAAGCGGTCCGGTGTTAAAGGTGGGGGAGGTGGCATGGAAAGTGGAAAGAATAGGCAGTAACAAGGTTTTAAAGGTCGGGCAGACAGTACTAGAATACAATGATCAGAGAGTGGAGAGGCACTCCCTGTCCACTAGGGGAGAAATATAGATAGAGAGATTAATAGAAGGATAAGAAGAATAAATTGTAAATGATAATTGAAGGTAAAGGCTGCTTGAAATTGTTAAAAAGCAGAACACTCAACGAATTGTTGGCTTGGTAGCTGTTTACAAATGTGCTGTTTGAGTGTATGCGAGAGAGAGAGAGAGAGAGAGAGAGAGAGAGAGAGAGAGAGAGAGAGAGCACAAAACTCACCAATCCTGTCGTATATCAATATAGGATAACTTAACATTAAAAAGGATGTTTTTTCTTGGTTTGAATTATCAGAATAGCCTTACTTTCCCTCTTATTTTCTTTTCACGATTTGTTTTCTTAAATACGTTTATAAATACACATTTGAGTCAAGAACCAGTGTATCTAACTGATTGTTGGATACGAACCCTGTACACTGTTATTATGCAAGAAACATTAATTACCTAATTGTACAGTTAAAGATGGCAAACCTCTGTGGACAAATAATGACCATTTTCTATCTTAAGAAAATAATGTTAAAATATTTAGACAATATTTTTCTTTTATTAAATGTCTGTTTCTAATATAAGATAATTGGTTCATTATATTAGAAAATCATTTTCTAATATACGAAAATGTTTCATATTTGCATGGTTCCTGCCCTCTGAATAAAAACTTAAAGTGCATAGATATATGAATTATTAATTTTAGCGAGCAGCCGAGTTTATAAGGTTATACCCACTAACGTACCATCATATTTCGAGGGATGTCAATGTTCTGTCATTACAAAAAATTTTGTATAAATTAATGAATCTGGAATTCATATCCTATTGCAAAAAAAAAATATTACGAATATGGTATTTCAAGTATTGGATTTGTATGTTCCAATTCCTTACTATCTTTAGATATGCAATGATAAGCAGACATCATTGACAAGACAGAGTTTGGATAACTCTTAGATGTTACCTCCGTTGTACGCGAAGATTTCCATGTATGTAACTGTTTACCTTGGTATCAGATAACCCAATCCAGACGGGGATTGAAATATCAGATGTAATGACGTCAACGTAAGCCGCCTCATACACATTGAGGAATGACACCAGGTTCCCACCTTCTCCGGCACACGTGGCCTGAGCATTGTTCCATGTAAGAGGGACTTTGTTGACTCGGAAGCAACTTGATCCATACATGGTGTAGCCTTGTCTGCAGCTGGACTGTGGTGAACCAGATGTCGGATACGCAGTACCTGTAAAACGCTTACATTACATATAAATTATCAGGATCCTTAAACGTAATGCTGATACGTTTGAGATAGTAATGCCTCTTACGGACAGCGCCAGGATAAGGATATACCAGAGAAAAATGCGACATCAAAGAAATCAGAATTTAAAAGAAATATATATGTTTATTCTTTATTTCAATCGAACAAACACTGACTACATGACAATTCCTGGAATAAAGGGATAAAATGCTAAGGAGGTATACTATTTATGCGTGTGCGGGAGGAGGATGCATCTGGGTGCAAGGTTAAAGAGAATGTATAATTTAGAAGTAGAATAAGACATGTTCCTTATTTTCATTCGTATTTAAACGTTTTTTTAGTGTTTTTCAGATTCAAAGAATTTGTGAAATCAACGAATATCAGTTTTATTTTGCACACCAATTTCGGATGCAAATGTATGCATATTCCTATACAAGAATCAATTACGGGGAAAACTTTTAAATTATTCATGCAATTAAACAGATTTAGCAATACAGAAATATTCCGAGGCAATATACATATTAAGATATATGGAAAGCTTACTGCGAAATGCTTGACAAACATAAGCTTTAGCTTGACTGCACTGAATGTTTTCCCATTTTCCTACTCTCCGAGTGTCGCTTCTCATCTGGACACAATTATCCTGAAATAAAGGTATGCCATTCTATATAAATCATGATTAATAATGCCTATAGGAGGTCACAAGTCTTGTAGACAGTTCCTTGTGCTGAATTAATTAACAAGGATATAAGTGCACTATGGATTTTAATAATGGCATCTTCATTCTAAGAAAACACATTTACACCTGATTATCTAAGATGTCACGATATGACTGACATTTGATAATTTATTGCATCTATGTGTATCGTAACCAGAGGCGAATCCAAGTAGGTAAGGTATGTGGGACAAAACCCCCAGTGGTGGCCCATAGCCCCCGGAAGAATCTGCATTTTAAGCCTTTCCAGGGCATAATTTTGATGATCTAACTGTAAAGAACACTAACTCTAGGAAACTTTCCGGTTGTTTTGCGCACATTTATAGGGGAGGACACGCGCCAGTTCCGTCCTCAAACCATCCCCAGATCAGCTCCTGGTAGCTTCATAAATCTATTTTATCGTCTGAAGAATAGTTTATGTTTCAATGCATGAAATTTCAGTACATGAAATGATTTTTGTCCCTATTGTGATTAGCTTAACTTTATGTTAACTTTTTTTATTAAAAATTACTCAGTACAGGTCTGTCAACTTAATTTGTAGACCCATTCAAAATTGACAAAGTTATCGATTCTCTTCTTCCCTTATAATTGACTTAAATGTTAACCGCATGATACATAATCAGGATTAATATGTAGTGTTTGTGTCCACAATAATACAAAGTTGCTTTAAAGAGCTGGAGATATGTAGATTATGCCTTAATTATACTTATTCAATGCTAAAACCAGTCAATCATCGAAAAAACAACTTAGAATTTCTCCTTGTTTTTTTATAGTCTTTTCTTAGTATCATAATTGAGTACTATGCTTTTTATTAAATCTGCATTGAAATAATTAACAAAATCTAGAACAACTATTCAAGAGATTGGTTTTGTGGAAATTAATTGTGCGGACAATGAAAGTCCAAAGAGGGAAGGAGAAGAGGAGAAGAAATGAAGAGTAAGAGACTCGTCTAATCGACTGCAAAATAGTCAGTGATTCTATGTAAAAATGCATATAATTGAGAATTTATATTAATAGAAAGTACATTTTTAACAGGCCAATATACATTGTCACTCAAAAAAATAAACTAGGTTTTCAGTGGGAATAAAAGTCAAGATTCATAACTCGCCCATTGGGTCAGCTGATCTGTCCATGAGATCTAGTAAGTTTAGCGCGACAAAAGCTAACTTGTAGTTAAGCTATGTCAAAGTCAGCTTTGAATTTGCTTACTCTTTGATTCCTAATTGGTAATGCCTTGCCAAGGAATTTCTTAATATCTTGTCCTCTGTATGCCAAACTGTGTTAAATGTATGTATCTCAGATGCAGTGGATAAGCAAGATATTAACTTCTTTTGGCAACCATCATATGCAACAAAATTCAACGTACGTTTATGAACACGAGATTGGGATTTTAAGTTAATAAATTGAGCAAGTATAAATGCTTCATGCATGATTATAACTTAAGGACATTTTTAATGGTAACTCCAAATCAGTGAATGGACCTGTATATAACTAACCATTGTGAGTGGTAGAGACAAAGTGCACTTAGAAAGCTTTGTATACTATCGTGTTATCATTTATATTGCTACTCATATGTAATTGGCAGAAAGAACAACCGTAACGTACTCTGCCCAGTAAGTACACGCTGTATCCGCTTGGCTGCCCTCTGCCCCAGTTTGTCAGGGTAACCTCACTGTTGTCTTGCCATCCATAATGACCATCATAATTTAGGTCATTGAAACCGATCCAAAATCCAAAATCATAGCTTTGAACCATTGTGATTAGGAAGGCTGAAAAAGTGCGTATTATTGTTATATATTTTGGGCAATGTTGTGGTATACGATGGCAATCAAAACTGTAGGAAATATAAGGCAGTTTGTTTACTAATTTGTTATCCTGCCTGAGACCAAAATACTGGGGGATAGAAACTCCTTACCTGGTCCACCATATATCACCCGTTCCCTACTGTTAAGCAAATGATGTTCCCAGTCCACTGTAAGATAATAAGATGGATTTGTTAAAGGGGCCAGAGAAGAACATTTATGGTACATAGCTTATAAACCACACTACTCATATATTTCATGATCAACATACAAAATGAAGGTATTCTTTCTCTGGCAAAAGATGTGAAAGAGCATTGGTGTAATTGGACGTTTAAGCAAACTGTTTGGAAAAGCTAGAGGTAAAGGATGAATTGTGAATTTGCATACAAATTTCCGCCATGGCTTTTTGTGAGACTTTTACAAAAATGATATGCAAGATATATGAATAAAATTTAGATTTATATGCTCTTAGCGCATTGACAAAATGCATTGCAGTATCTTTGTCACAATATATCGTAAAGTTACAAACCACATCAGAATGGAGGGTAAACGTTGGTGTTTCTGTTGGTACTGGTATTAGCTAAATATTAAATCTTAATTTAAAATAGGAAAGGTAGAAAATATAAATTGCTTTCCAAAATAATGCTTTTATCGCAAAGTTCAGCATGCCAAATTGGTAAGCGCATTTAAGTTGCTTGTTTGAGGGCAAATTCACCACTCTTGTACCATTGATTGCACTGCTCAACCGACAACTGAGAACTTCATTTGCATATCAAAAGGGAACGGGTGATGATCAGGCAGCTTCATGGATTTTCCAATCCTTGTGTCATATACTGTCCCCGATCCTTTTAATAATTGTGCACAAACCTGCAATACAAATCTGCTTGAAATGCTGGCAAACATGCTTTACATACGTGGACAAAGATATGTACCTACAATCATATACATACTTTTTTCATACTCCTTTTAGAACATGTTCTCTGCTTCAATCTGTAACAGGAGATAGATGACGGATATGATCATGATAGAGACTGTTGTCACAGAATTGTGTATACTTAAGGTCAATGCATTATATATGAACGAAAATGTACCCGGGTTTTGTTGCCTCGTACAGCGTTACCTGAGGGTGGTTGTTGTTTTTAGCCGTGGTTATTTGACAATATTGAGTTCGGTTCAGCCAGTGCTGCATGCGCAAACTGCTGTAGTGAGAAACCCGATTACATCGAGTTTCCTGACCGTGGATTAGACCATAACCAGGGTACCTATAGAGTAAAATCTCGCTGCATTATCACAATACAGATGAGTTTTGTCAGGAAGCTGTCCTCTTTACGGAAGCAATCTTCAGCTGTAGAGGTATGTGAAATGTAAAACCGTATTCTCTCTTGCTATCCTTTCTATGTGATAGAATTGTTTTATATATTGGAAGTTTCAGAATGTATTCTAAATTTTACAGAGAGTCAGACCTATATAACGTAACACCATGTTATCAGATAGACTATATTCTGTTTCAAGTTAGCCATTTTTATAGCTGAACGAACAAGCTGAATTCAATTATGTTGCATGCATTCAATGATGAGTAGTTTCGAGTTCTTAAAATCTAGTGTGATTATTCTTGTCGGAGACAGATTCATATACGAACATGGTTATTATAGAAATAATCTGGTACAGTCGTTCTTATGAAATAATTTAATGCATGACGAAGTCAATTCATGTGCACGCATGCGTACCGCATATAATTATATTCGTACTAAACTGTGTCTCATGTATTACACGGCTCAGTTATTGTATTTTTAGCTGTTTCACGGGTAGTCGTAAAATCTGGTGGGGTTTCGCACAAACCGGATGGTGCGGTCGATGGTGAAATTGGCTCGGAGGATGGTATATTGGTTTACTCGCATTGAGGGGCAAAAGATTCGGGACCAACGGGTCTGCAGGGAAAAAGGTTTCTCGAGGGATCCTTCGGCGTGGTTGTTCCTTGACCATCCAACGAGAGCCGTGGAACCGAAAATGCATCGTGATCGTTGACTAGATGCCACGAGATATACATGTTCCATTTTTGAATCAATATAATTCAATATTGCTATTAGAGTGAAAGCTATGAGTGAAAATCAATTATACATATATCTTACTTGTTGATAAACCATACATAGTTCATATTTGTGTATAAATTCTATACATTGATCATCCCTGATGATAGATCCATATATCAGTCATATCTGGTTACAAGTTCTATACATTGATCATCCATAGTGATAGCTCCATATATCAAGCATATTTGTTTATAAATGCTATACATTGATTATCCCTGGTGATGGATCCATATATCAATCATATTTGTTTGAGTTCCATACGTTGATTCTTGTTTATTACTTTATGCTCTGATTAGTTCCATTTAGGAACGATATCTTTCTCTTGTATCCGTCGTTGAACTCTTTATGCATCATTCTATTAAATCCATTTTTAGACTTTATGCGCACGAGTATGGTGTCAGATTAATTCATCATTTAATCACATTATAAATAAACATCTCATTCACGAAATTGTGTTCAGTGTGTAAACGAGATCCAATCCCAACCCGGCTTCATCCTGTTAAAACTGTTCAAAGTTGCGTAACTGACTCTATTCGGATATCCCTAAGACTCTTTCTTCCGCGAAAGAATTTCTTTTCGATAATGTGAAAATGTCAATGTTCATGCCCCTCCGTCATAAAATTTTATTAAACAGTCGTGTAATAAAATGTTATTCCAGATGATAGAATCTAACTCCAAATGTACAAATGCAGCTTTTGCATTTGTAAGAATATTTCAGAGTAAGATTACGAGCAGGGTAAAGTGTTCTTGACATTGTTATGACAGCGGAGCCTGGACAATGGTTTTGAATTTCTTGAAAAGCTTTATTTTGAAAAAAAGGTAAAATAATGTCTTTGAATAGATACATCTTTGAATAGATACGTTTAGACCATTAAAGAAGATTTCGCAAAACTACTCTCTAAACATACCTGAAGGCCTTTTTGATAGTTTATTTTGAAAACCTTACTGTTGAAAGAAGGTCATGCAAATCGATAATTTTGAAGTACTTGCGGAATGGAGTATGTTAAAATATGCTTGAGATGGTTGATTAAGTCGATGGAAACTTAAAATTGAGGAACCCTTTCATACACGTTTGAATTGTAGCTTAATGTGCCGGATCATTTTACGGATAATTCAGTCTCTAAAAAGTCGAGAAATCTACGTCTATCATGCTCATGTTACGCATCAGCATTCTTGAATTAATGATAAGAGACGCAAATAATATTTTGAGTTTGTTGTCTCTATCGGTATAGGTATTTGATATAGAAGAAAAGCAATATATGGCTGCGTTATCTCGAAATAAGTGGTTTCTCACCTGTATGTAAAATGGAGTAAATCATTTGCAATAGACCATACTTATTTCTAGTTATTTGTAGCTATTCATTTGTATGTTAATGATTGCATATCAAACTCTTAATGGTTCCGCTGACGCGTCCCCGTAAAATGAATTTGAACAATTTCATTAGTTATTGAAAGCTGCAAATTGTTAGAAAATAATCTAGGTGATCTCCTGAAATAGAGCTCCAATATTCTATTCATATGTGATATGCTTTCTACCTCTACAACGACAATTTACTAGGGTTGACATCTGCGCTATTTCGTTTGAGACGGCAGGAACTGTTCCGATGTCTACAGCACTCACCCAATGAAGTTAACTGATTGGTTGTTAAACTTTAATTTGTACGTCATTATGATAATGAAAGTACTAAAGAAATACTTGCGATGATAAGTCAGTGTTTACATTTACGCATACCAGGATATTCTATATTGCATAACTACAGCTTCATAATTTTCAAAAGTCAATAGGGAAATTACAGATAAGAATTTGTGATTCAAAGCAATTGTTTATTTAGATTTGTTAGTCCTGAATATGTTTCTCTGGGATTTGGATCAACAACTGTTAATGAAAGCTCGAAATATGCTAACTAATCAATCCTTGATTCTGGCATACCCTGCTCCTGGTAACTGTTTATTGCAGCAATCTCTCCACCCGTTGCATTGCATTTCTGCACGGCGCTGGTGTAGTTTGCCCTGTTTCCTGATGGAATTCCTCCGAGGTAGAAACACTTGTTATCTGATGAAGAATATGATACATATGGCGACATTAATGAAAGCAAAACAAAACTAAATCAACTTGCGTAAACCCCCTACAAAAACACAAGTCTCTTTAGAGTATATTGCTTTATACTACAATTATTTCTGCAGAAAGATATTCTTGATTGTACACATGATATGGACAAAGGTATCCTGTTGCATTGGCAAAAGCTTCTTAAACATTGAAAAATTGTTACCCAGCAATGACTATTTTAGACGTTTGGTGTTGTGAGGTACACTGTTTCTGAGTTGTTTATTTCTGCCTATGTTAATTTTAGATTTTTTAATGTCCCAAGTATAAATTACCAGAACAATTATCTCTAAATCATTTGCAAAGCTAAACTTGTCATTCCAGGTACACAAGTTTCCAGACCATTACCATTCAGCATGCAGAAATTAGCTTTAAAAAAGAAATGAAAGGTGAAATATAACTCGTTTGATGCTGTATTTAAGGCAAAAGGTATACTGTATAATGTAGGTAACCCTTGTGTGTATTCCTTTGACTTGAGTTTTCCCCTATAATGTTAATAGTCGCCATATAATGTTAATAGTCGCCATATATGAAGACCAAATCGTTGGCTATGTCATATTTCTGACATTTTTATGTCTTGTTATCTCACTAATTAAGGACGCAAATTGTCATATCATATATGTGGCTTAATATAAGTCAACAGTCCACTCGTAATCATATCGTATTGCTCAAAGTCTGTTTCTCATCTGGTCTTCCTTGTATGTATTTCATCATCTCTGGAATTGTCTCTTGTGAAAAACACTACAAAAAACGTTTTAAAAAAATGCAATATTAAGTTTCTGAACTTAAATTTTATATAGATAAAGTTCACTAATCAGACTGACATCCTGTACTCACTATTGTACATAGGCGTGAAGTTTGGAGGACATCCCCCCTGTGTAATGGTAGTGGGTGGCACCGTTCTTGCCATCGTTGTTCCATTGGGTTTTTTGCAGATAAATCCCCTGACATCGTTACAATTGTCATCATTCCAGTAGCCTGGAAAATACGAGTAGGTAATTGAAGTGTGTATAATGATTCGACAATCAGAATGCATCGATTTCAAAAACTATTTAAAGCGTTTCTTTCGGACTTTTGTTTTTAAAATTTTCATTAATGATAATATGCTAGACTATTTTATTCATGACGTAATGCTGCTTAGTTATATATTTCCGTATCTTGAACCATACCATTAAAGTTATACAGACTGGCACACTTTTCTTCTCCATATGCGTTATTAGGTTCATTTGGCATCCACTTTACATAATCCACTGGTGAGCCGTCAACCCAACTAAAAAAGAAAAAAGTGCAGGAAAATAAAAATTGTGTTGTAAAGAATTTAATTGTTCTGTCGAAAACTCAGTAATAATATAGGAATAATCAATTGTGCTTGTTATTTTCATGTGCTGTCCAACATTTTGTTTTTATTTCTGAACTATGGAGTACCCTTTATTACCTGGATATATATATCGTATGGCAAATAACAGTCTTTCTAAATAACATTTTTTCTAAAAAGCACTGTATCATAAAGATCGTGTAATCGTGTTGGTCTGGAAGAATCATATATCTATATATAATACAAAACCTGACAAACAACAGTGCAAAACTGGTATGAAACCAGTCAAGCGCTTTCAAAATCTACCGATTCTGATTCCTGTTCCAATTTAGTTTGGAAAAGAGTCGACTGTTTCTTAATTCCTTTGAATTAATAAACAAATTAATCCCACAGCAAGGTAACTTGGCTTAAAGTAACTTGTGTCACATATTTCTGGCCATGTTGCATTCAAAGCTTCATCGAAATTTAGGCCATGTACATTTTGAAAGCAATCTTCTTATCTCACCTGAAGGAACCCTGATGTACGGCCTCAAATCCGATCCATGAATTAATATCTGCCTTCTTGTTGAGCTGTAAGAAACAAGTATGGTGAATGGTATTGGGTTGCAACATGCAGGGGCATTGAAAGTGAAAATATAACGGGAACCTTAGACACTCTAATTCTTTTTTCATAAAAGTTCCAAATGTTATATTGAATTTGTAGCTAGAGAAGATAAACAATTGTATACCTTCGAAAAAATGACATTTTTGTTGCAGTTAACTAAAACATGCAATAGAGGTACTATACATTATTGTACCATTGGCGATTGCATTCACTCGATACAAGGTATCCAGTAAGCCAAAGCTTTATTGGGTTATTATCCACATGCGAGCTCATGTTTTGAACTACAGTAAAATCAGCTTTTTCAATTAAAAAAAAAAGAATATACGGTAAGTGTCATCGAATACATGGTGTTTCTGGCCTTAGGTAAGAACACGTGTTTACAGCGAGACTTGCAGAGCCAACTTCACATTTTCGCCCGGAGACCAAAACATTTGTATTCGAAATCACTTATATTTTATTTTATTTATCCTGCTACCTTATTATAATAACGAAAAATGATCAAACAAGATGTTGATGTTTCCATGTAACTCAGGTTAGCTTTATTTCGGTCATAGTTTAACCCCATGACCGCGTAAGAAACGAAATATTAAACAGCTGCAAAGTCACCACACTGCTATTCAGTTCAATATACACTACAAGAATTTGTGCCATTAAAACATAAAGAACGGACAATAAGGTCATATTTGTGATGCAAATTTAAAAATATCATAAATAATAGTATCATTAAAAGTGCAATTAGAAGTTTCTTGAAAAAAAATAAGTTCAAAGACTAGTCTTCTCACAAGGTCAAGCACATGTTTCTCAAGCGAAGTCATATGTTGATTAATTTGGATTGAAAATCACTTTGAATTATTTGTCTCATAATGTGGATTCATTGTTTTATACATGCTCATATTGTGCACACGGAGTGTTACACTGAAAAACATGGAAATATAACTGTGAATTAGAAGTCTCAGAGGAAATACTGAGATTCATTGTTGGACATGGAGGGATTTGACTTTTATTACCTGGGGGTAGGAGTGAGGATGAGGTGGGAGGGGTGGGGTGGACTATGCGGAAAGGCCAAAAACTTTTCTTGTATTTTTTTATCTTGCAACTAGCGGTTGCATTTAGTTGACACAATGTAACCAATAAAACAAAGCTTTATTGGGCTCGTTACCCCATAAAGCTACGCGCAACCTGTACAATATTGAAATAATTTTCTCTAACTGGTACAGAAAAATTAGTTTCATATAAACATTGCCATAATCAAACAGAATTATCTCAAACAGAAAGACGAGACGCACGATATTCATAATGTTTCCCCTAACGATTTTGATACTTTTACTTTCCGATACCTTACATACTATCATTTAGGAAAACTGACAGTTTTAACTTTGTGCCTTGCGATCAATCCTGCGCAGTCTGGACAATGAAATTGAAAACGCAAAGGTATGGTCACAAATTAATGATTTTAGTTACGATGCATTTCACTGACACGTAAATCTCTGAAAGTTATGATGAAATTATTCTAATAAATTCCAACTAATATCAGACGAAACGGGATTGTAAGGTGGCAAATCGGCCCTGGCTCTGATAAATACAACGTGGCTCGTAAACTGTGTACATTTAAAAGATGAAGATCACTGATATCCTGTTGAATTCACAAATTTATTTCCATACATGAACTGGCACATGGACATATTCTCTTGTTCACAACACAGACACAGACACAGACACACACACACACACACACACACACACACACATATATATATATATATATATATATATATATATATATATATATATATATATATATATATATATATATATTATAAAACGATTTTCTCTTCATGAATTTCTTAAATTGTGTTCTCTAATATATGTAAATTATTTCTTGTACACAATGTTGGAAATTAAACAAAATTATGAATCGCAATTATGACGGGTGATATGTTCACACCGCCTTTCTCACGAGGGTTATAGTATAAACCTGCAGGACATCTTATGGCCGAACAACAGAGCAAATACAAAGCCTTGTCTTCTGTTACCATGTTGATGACGAATCCGTTTTCCCGTTCCGAGTGGATGACCACCAAGTCCGCGCCATCTTGCATGCAGTGGGCTCGAGCCTGGTACCAGGACAGCTGGGATCCTGTCCCGTACTTGGGACTGAACCAGTAGCAAGATCCATTAAAGTAATTCCAGTCTGACCCCGAACCACACATTACTGAAATATAGCTATACTACTGCAGCAGAATGAAAATGTGGAAATGTTTAAATTTTAATGTAACTAATCTTCTTACATAATACATAATAAATAACGAACAACTTCTATCAAGATCTCTGTCCAAAGAAACATATCTTTCCATGAAAATGGGTTTTAAAAACCAGCGGAGCCCTTCAAAATTAAATTGTTGCCATGCTGAGAACACCAGAAACAATGAATAAATTATTTTACGCAGTACATTAATCTTATGATTTGAAATGGTAATAGAAAACTTACATGAACACTACAACATAGAGGCTTTTGAAATTCATTTCATTTGTATGTAAGATGGAGACTAATTGATTTGTATGTAAGATGGAGACTAATCGCCAGAACATCATCATTTTCCAAACTCTAAAGACCAATTTACAAGTACCCAGCTTCTAAGCCATACTTTTTCCCGATCCATAAGCTCAGAAGTGCAATAATTGATTTATGTAATTTAGCAGTTCTAAAAGTTAATAATAAAATATCTGGGCCACAAAATACCTCATCAAAAACATTAACATATGAACCCACTAGTCGGGAAAATTATATACCTATAAATCTGGTAATCCTTTTTGGGATTTGAAATTTTAAAAAATATTAATAGTTTAATCACAGTCCCCTTTCAAGATACTACTAAAATAAATGCTAAAAAACAGCATTTATTATATGCTTTAGTGTGAAATATAGAAACTTATTGGCCAAATAATTTTCATATTTTTTTCATTCCTATATTTTCACATGTGAACAATATATCCTTATATTTTCACATGTGAAAATCTAAGATTTCCCATCATGCCATGCGACGCTGGATTGTGTGTGCCTACAGAAGTTATACCTGCAGCAACAAAAATGAGCACTTTGTGAGCTAGAACAAATAAATATAAACTGCATTACATTTCCGACATTGAAATAAATTTGTGCTGACGAAATTTGAGTCGACACTGTTCGAGTCTCTATAAAGTTATTTCCCCTTACTTCCTTGACAACAATGATAAACCCGCTGCGATGCATTGGTGAATCGGAATTGCTTTGTGGTCAGATATGATCAAATAGTTGACAAAATGTCAAAAATATAATTTACTGCGACAGATTAGGTCAGCCCAAGCTTACCGCTATCTTAAGTCACTGATATTTATATGACCAGCCTATGAAAGTGACATGAATTTACGAATAAAGGGGGGGGGGGGGGGGGGGGGGGGTTGAGTGTGGTGCTGAATAGTGAGTTTGATCTTCTAAGCTTCGATTCTGGAGAAACTTTGGTATATAATAAAAAGAAAATTTTCTTTTCCTGCGTTAATACCGGATATATTTCATCTTGTGGTACCAAAAACGGTATATTTTAACTCGTGGTTTCGCCACTAGTTAAAATATCATGAGTTTTGTACAACGCGATGAAATATATCCGGTATTAACGTAGGAAAAGAAAATATCCTCTATATATTTTTCAAACGTCTAAACAATAGCTGTGTCAGACCATGTGGCTCATTTTTGTTTGATGTAACATTAAACCTGGAATTATTACTTCTAAAATCTGCATACAATTGTAGCCTGATCTGCTACTGCGTCTGGCAGAAAGATGGTTTAGAGCTTGAATAAACGTATGGTGGTGTTTAGAACTCTTTTGAGTAGTATACAGATAGGAACCGATCATTAAAATATTACCAACCTTTCTGAAGTTTAAAAACCCATCACAATTATTTTAGTTCTGGGCCAAAGTTTTGCCCGACCTGTGGGGGTACATATTAATGTTTTAGATGATTTTTTTTTGCGGCCCAGAAATTCATTTTATTTCTTAGAACTTCTAAAATACACAATCTATTATTTCGCTTTCTTGCTTACAGGTCGGGCAGATATATGGCTTCGAAGCTGGATATATGTTTGTGAGTTTTTAAAGTTTGGAAAATGATGTTTTGACGATTAGTCCCCTTCTTAAATACTTTTCATTTCCATTAATATATCACATTATCGCAGTATTTTGCAAGTTTATATGTATATATATATATATATATATATATATATATATATATATATATATATATATATATATATATATATATACATACATGCATACCACCCTCCTTTGCATATATTAAGTATATCATAGGGATTCGATAAAGGTTGCATAATTGTTTCCTTGTTGATGAAAATTTAGGATTCTTCCCAAAGAGAAAGAGAGTGAGAGAGAGAGAGAGAGAGAGGCAGACAGACAGACAGACAGATAATTATGTTGTCTGAGGAAACTTTTGACGGCAATGTGATAGCGTGTTCCAGAGAGAAGAGCAATAAGATACGACATACCTGATGGCGTTGGTGATACAGGTGGGGCTGGCGTAGTTCTGACTTGTTGTCCTGAAATATAGCACAACTTCAACACTTTTCCAATACGTGATTGACTGAAGCATCATAGTGATTGCATGCAACAAGAAGATTGACATGAAGAAAATTCAATTACACATAATTTGAAATAAAGCGGAATTAGCATTTTTGCGATTTCTAAAAATGTAGACATTGCTGTCTAATTTAGTTTCCTTTCTGGTTCCTCTGCTAGTAATCTCAATTCGTAGTTTATCGCGAAACGTACGGTATTTTGTATTATAGGAAAAGATATGATACATATTAAAATGATCTATGTCAACAGAAATTCTGTCCAATATTTTTCATTCCCTCATTGCACCAAAATGTCGAATTCGCCCTGAATCTGATGAGGTCAATCAAACTGAAGGTTTTTCATTCTACAACCGATACATATTAAATTTTTTGTCCACTTTCGAATTCATTGCATACATCATCCTTTAATCACGGTCTTTTGAACATAAAGGTATATGTAAATTAATTTTGTAGGAATTATAACAACTGAGGATGACCCATTGAATAAAGAAAATAGTTTCTGCAGAGACCGTGAAGTCACCACGAATTTCGATTTGGATACCTTTCTGAATCTTGCACGTAAAGCCCTTGGCTACGTAGCAGTTGTTGTCATTCCAGTTTCGCATGTTTGTGTTGTATTCCACACAATCATCATCTCCTGTGGCATCATTTGGTTCTCCTCGGTTCCAATTTGTATAGTCGACCGGCGACCCATCTGACCATCTATGACCTGATAAAAGGTATATATTTTAGCAACTTAGATCCACAAGTATTAACGGAAATTTAAAATAGAAATTCATTCGTTAATATGATTGTTGTTCTTGTTGTTGAGACAGAGGGGGTGGGGTGGGGTGGGAAGAGAGAGCCCATTAAGTAAAACTGTTAATTGGATTCGTGGTATATAAATGTTGTCTACTTCCTGTTTCGAACTTAATTCATTTTACGTGGATTGCACCATAAGTTCAACGGCAGAAGTGGGGATCGAGCGCAATATGTATCTGATGCAATGTCCTATCAATGCTATTTAGAAAGGGCCGCATGCAACCACTAGAAACTAAATAAAGTATAAAATGTCTTCCGATAAAGATCATTTTGTTTTTTTATGAAAAATAATATTAATAATTTAATATTCTCAATAAAGACTTTAGATATACGAAAAATGACGAATGCGCATTATGATATTAAGAAAACTAAACTATTGACATGCTTGTTATTAAGACGGAAATTATAAACTGCAGGAACCGTATCAAGCTGGCAGCAACTGTTGGAATTGAAAGTAAAACACTACAAACATCCAATGACTAAAATCCATTATCTTCGTTTATGTAATAGGCAGATATAATTTGTCGCTCAATCATACAAATAGGCAAATTATATGAAAATGTTCACACACACACACACACACACACACACACACACACACATATATATATATATATATATATATATATATATATATATATATATATATAGCGAGTGCATGTTACTTAAGTGCTTCTTTTCAATCATATTTCTGAATCAAGTTGAATAATTTCTATATTTTGCAAGCGGATTTGTAAAGCCCTGCTTTACCAAGATGGATCTAGATGGGAAAGGGAATCAATTTTGAATAATATTGATGTGTGAATAGGTTTGGTACATGTAGATATGTATTTTCTCCATGTTTGTTTGTACACGTTCAAATACTCTGGAGTTAAATTTCATATTGCCAGGGATTCCTTAAAAACGAGCATTGTCATGACAAAGTTTGAACTTGGCAATAATTTGCTATTTAGCAAATTAATTTTGTGAATTTTTCACGCTCTATTGATGTTTTAAAAATATCCTGAAAGTGGCAGTGAAATACCATTTTGTAGATATCGTAATTGAATCATTGTATGTATTCTTACCATGTTCTTGATCGAAGTCATTGAATCCAATCCAATAACTGTTTGTAAACGTAAATCTGGGAATAAAGAACAAAAGGTCTTAGTAAGGTGTTACAATAGCAGCATCAACAATAGCTGGCATTTTATCACCCAAAGATTCACTATAAATAGAACACAACAGCGAAACAATGTAGAAAGATGCAACTTTGTGCATGGCAACCTTAGAAATCTCACAGACGATGGGTAAATATACCACATGACAATGTTTACCTTACTTCGTTCCCGCATCACTGATATGGTATTGGAAAAAAACAACGCTGACAGGATATTACCGGCAAATAAGGGAAAAATAATATGCACTTATGTCTGTTCAAATGTCTCTAATTGTATCAGTTTTTCAAATGTAATTTGAAATTTCAAGTACTTTATTCAACGGTAAACATGCATACCATCATAGTTTCTATAAATTGCCAGTTCTGTCGTAACCACTCGGCTTGCGAAGCGTTGGACACACAACAGTTGCATGGAGATATGCTGCCATCATACATTTTAACAAAATAATTTGCACAGCATTGTATCTAACGATCTTAGCACTACATGAAACTCGAAAATTATGATGATATGCGGTGTGCTGCAATAACTTTGTAGTTTTAAAGAGAAACTCCAGTATAACTGTCAGTAAACCTAACATGTGTTTAGTAATGTGTATGACCACCTTGCACTGATAGATGAAGCTAATTATTCCACCAGTTAAAGGGTGCCAATAAATGTCTGCCATTAAGTGAAACGATAGCCACAACCTTGTAATTTGTTTATTTCTCAGGTACGTACGTAACTGTCTCTCAGTGAGTTTATTAGTAGAACAATATCTGATACTGAATTTAAATGTAAAAATCCTATCTATCTATCTATCTATCTATCCCAGGGGGAAAACAAGTTTTTATGGGTAGTCGAGGTCAGGAGTGTTCTGGGTAAGCAACTCGGCCCTGGACTTATCTGCCGGGATAGGCCCGGGGTTTTGCTCACACCAGTAAAACACCGGTAAAAACGGATTTTTGTGACGGCTCACCGGCCCACCGATGCGGTGGTCTGCCGGGACAGGCCCTGGGTTTTGCTCACACCAGTAAAACACCGGTAAAAACGGGTTTTTTTTGCGGTGGCCCACCGGGATTTGTCCCGGTATGCCCAATGGCCAGTTCACCACTGGTCGAGGTGCAGTAGGGATAAAAGAATGTCGAGAGTAAAGTGGTATTAGTAGAGGATATTCAACTGCTCGAGCACACTTCTAAATTTTCTATATAATTACCGTGCAGAGGTACGAGAACATCTCGAGCACACTTGTAAATTTTCTATATAATTACCGTGCAGAGGTACGAGAACATCTCGAGCACACTTGTAAATTTTCTATATCATTACCGTGCAGAGGTACGAGAACATCTCGAGCACACTTCTAAATTTTCTATATAATTACCGTGCAGAGGTACGAGAACATCTCGAGCACACTTCTAAATTTTCTATATCATTACCGTGCAGAGGTACGAGAAGATCTCGAGCACACTTCTAAATTTTCTATATCATTACCGTGCAGAGGTACGAGAACATCCCTATCACACTTGTAAATTTCGAAATCTCCACCATCTCATGTAGGGTTATTCAGAGGACACGTGCAAGATTTCAAACTCATTACTATCTAGTTTAGTGGATACGAGAACACCCTAAGCACAGGGAGCTTAGGAGAATGAAATATAAGGCATTAAGACGAATACATAGTCGCAACAAAGCACAAGAAATAATTCCGTACATTGTTCATTTCAATAGATGTTCAGTCTCTGCATCAACGTATGCTAGAGAACACTTTAGTGATTTGCAACAAAAAATTCCTGAAGCGTTTGGAACATTCTCTTTGGTTACAGCTTACAAACGAAATAAAACATAAGGGACTTTTTTTTAGTGAGATCAAAAACTACCGTATACCAACAAACTTGGTTGTTTAACTGTGAATTTCATGGTTGTTTTAAGTGTGATTTTCTGCTCAATTGAAACATAATTAAAATCTTGAAAACAGGTATAAATTTTAAAATTGAACAACATATTTCATGTGATAAACAAAATATGATTTATGTGGTTTATGTGGTGTATAGTTTAAACTGTAAAAAGCAATATGTAGGGGAAACCGAAAGAAATTTACGCTTTAGGATGGCGACGCGTTTCTCAGGCATACGACTGGAAAGACGAATAAAACATCTATTTAAACATTTTAGTACAAACTATAGAAAAGATCATTTCAGAGTGATCGCATTGAGCACAACAACTGCTTTTCAAAAGCTGATAGAAGAAAAAGAGAAACATTCTGGATTTATCATTTAGAAGCTGAAATTAATTTTCAAATTCTCTGACGGTGTAACCTCGACCGTAGGCTTGTGTATTGTTATTTTTCATATTTTTAATTTTGTTTTAATTTGCTTGTTTATTGTCCTTTATATATTGTCTCAATCGTAATTTCTTTATTTATTTATTTATTTATTTATTTTACTAAACATTGTGCAGGATCAATATGAGAGATAGATTCAGTCACATCTATATCTAGTTCGGGAAATATATACTTTATGGGAGTTCAAGGTGCAGTAGCGATAAAAATAATGTCAAGAGTGAAGTGATAGTAGTAGAGGATATTCGACTGTTCGAGCACACTTCTAAATTTTCTATATTATTACCATGCAGAGGTGCAACAACATCCCTATCACACTTGTAAATTTCGAAATTTCCACCGTCTCATGTAGGGATACCCAGAGGACTCTTGTACATTTTCAAATCATTGCTATCTAGCGTAGGGGGTACGAGAAGATCCTGAGCAGATTGAACATAGAAAAATGAAATCTGAGGCATTAAGACGAATACATAGTCGCAACAAAGCACAAGAAATAATTCCGTACATTGTTCATTTCAATAGACGTTCAGCCTCTGCATCACAGTATGCTAGAGAAAACTTTAGTGATTTGCAACAAAAAATTCCTGAAGCGTTTGGAACACGCTCTTTGGTTACAGCTTACAAACGAAATAAAACATAAGGGACTTTTAGTGAGGTCCCAAACTACCGTATACCAACAAACCTGGTTGTTTTAAGTGTGCATTCATTGTTGTGATCTGTGGGAGTTTCCATCTGATTGAGACATAGTTAAAATCTCGAAAACAAATATAAATTTTAAAAATTGAACAACATATTTTATGTGAAAAACAAAATATAATTTATGTGGTGAATTATTTAAACTGTAAAAAGTAATATGTAGGGGAAACCGACAAAAAATTACGTTTTATGTTGGAGGGGCATTTCTTGGACATACGACGGCAAAGACAAATAAAACATTCATCTATCTAAACATTTTAGTGCAAACTGTAGTAAAGATCATTTCAGATTGATTGGCATTGAACACAACATCTGCTTGTCAATGTAACCTCAATCGTAGTCTTGTGTATTTTCTAGATTTGTTTTTTTTTGTGTCTTTTTTAAATTTCCAAAACATTTCTTTTGTTAAACGTTATTTTTTGTCATTAAACATTATGCGAGATAATTTAGATAGATAGATTCAGCCACATCTGTCTATCTAGTTCTGGAAAACATGTTTTATGGATGGTGGAGGTGCAGTAGGAATAAAATAATATCTAGAGTAAAGTGGTAATAGTAGAAGATATTTGACTGTTCGAGCACACTTCTAAATTTTCTATATTATTACCGTGCAGAGGTACGAGAACACCCCGAGCACACGTATACATTTCTAAATCTCAACCGTCTCGTGTATGGGTACCCAGAGGGCACTTGTATAGTTTCTAAATGATTGCTCTCTAGTGCAGGGATACGAGAACATCTTGAGCACATTTGTAAATTTCTTGATCACCTCCTTCCAATATTGGGATACGTCAACACCGCAAGCGAGCTTGTAAATGTAAAATATAGTCGATCTTCATCGATGCACAATAAATGATCACGATGAGAAAGATTATATGTACTCTAGGTCACCAGCTGTCCTAGCACAGATAGCACAAACAGACTAAGAGCTATGGTCCAACAGAAAAAAAACAATAAACATCCTGGAAGCTTTGTGTGTTACAAGGTCATGCAACCTCTGACATAATGCATCGTTTATTGATTAATTTTACTACTGTTTGTTGTAAAAGAAGCAGAATCGTACATTCCTACAAATTAATATGAAATATAGCATATTATTAATGTAAAAAAATATAGCGCAAAAACCAAAAATTATATTCGTCTTATTTATTTTTTGCATATAATTTTACCATGCACAATCGATGAAACAATGATCAGTGAGAAATTATTTGAGTCATGTGCAAGCATGATTAAATTTAATAAAATTTTTAATTATCAATTGCAAGAGAAACGAACAAAATACTTAACACTATTTACCATGCAACATTAAATTCAACTTTCACAGTAAGTTACGGCACACTTTTGAAGATGATGTTCAATTTTAAAATAGCACAATCATTAACTGAATTAAACGCAGATATAGGAGTAAAGAATCTTGCAATTGATGATATTAATAAAAGGTTGAATGATTATAATAAAAGGTTAATTTAACTTCAATGTTGATGATGACACTGATGAACTAACTGGAATTACATTGTTATTTGTTTTTCGCAATACAGTAGATACAGTAGAAAACGTCTATATTTGTTAAAGCATATACTGACGCATATTCATAAAGAAGATGTGGTGATCGTAGCACATTATACGGTTTCTTTGACATATTCATCGTTTTCACATCGTCACAAACATTATCTACTACTTATGGATTGCACTATGTTCCATCACATTTGCCTGAAGACGTCACAATTTTCCATCACAATTGCCTGAATACGTCACAATTTTCCATCACATTTGCCTGAATACGTCAAACAATGTATGGGTATTAGTAAGATAGAGATGTTATTAAAATAAAACAATCAGCTTGATATAAAAAAGAATTTAAAAAAACTACACATACGAGAAAGATCTATAAATGAATTTAAATTTTTATGATGGATTATTGGTAAATAATAAACCTCTTGCTTGCAAAGTAAATATAACTAAAGAAATTATAAACAGACAAGAATATGAAAGAATAAAAAACTAATTTAGAAAACATTTTTGAATTAAAACAGTTGCAGATAATCACCAATTTTCTATATTGTTACTTTTTGAAATTTGGACAGCAACACAATTTACAACATTAAATGGCATCAGCAGCAGTACTAATCAGGGGAGCAATTGCTCATGGCTTAGCATTCACAGGAAGTAATTTTATCTATTTGATTCTAATGCAGGTGATGAAAAAACGATAAGACACGATAAACAACTTGAGGAAATGCAGAAAAAACTAACGAGTTAAATGAAAACAGTGCACAATAACTAGATTACCTAAATGAAAGATTCAGAGAGCAAGGTTTGGTTACTCAGTATTTAAATAATTTGGATGAAGCTCTTTCTCTGCATCCTTCTGCACATCCCGATGCTAGTATCACCTTAGAAGAACATAGGCAACATAGACTTGATACTTTTTTACCAACTTTCTGATAAACAGATGAGTATGTTTTTATTGCCCCGTTGTAATGGGCGCTAGCATTTATGATAGCTATTAATATCTTTGAGAAGTGAGCAACCAGTTTTTAGACGTCCTAGAACAAACATAATTAAATTTAACAAAATAAATAGAATGTCAACATATGCAAAATATGGAAAACTTCTCACAAACAGGAAGAGAAACATCTCAAAATGTTAAGCATCTTGGTCCAATACACCATTTTATTACGCACACTTCACATAATATACACCCTGAACAACATTTACAAGTTGCAATACCTAAGTTAGGCCCAAAAATTTTATTTGTACAAGGTAGTTTTTTTTTCGTATCGTTCGATGTAAAGGAAATGCAAATAATTCAGTTGTAAACAATCTTGGAGAAATGATGAATAAAGACATGGGCGTTTCTACCAGTAGTTATGATATTTTCAAGCTGAATGATTGCACCATTTTTGTGACCTTCAGAGATTATAGCTACCAACGTCTGTGAGAACAAATACAATTGAGCTAGGAATAATTCGTGAAAAAGCTAAGATCAGGAGAGACTAAAGCACAAAATACTGGTAAGGAAGGTATTCAGTTTATTGTATACTCAAATAAATGCAGAATACCACTCAAAGTTTAGATACTGACAGATCATTGTCCGTTGTATCATTTTGTTCATCCTCGGGATTTGAAATTCATAATTACACTAGAAAAAACATCGGATCTTATAGAAGGTGCAAACTAAGACTATGAATTGGAGAATAATATTTGTCTACAATACGATACGATTACAACTGATTGAATGGCTAATTCTGTAAGCGATAAGTACAGAAATGGAATTTCTTTCTTATATGATTATATCATAAGAGAGAGAATTATTAATATAGCTGCTAATATAATCTTAAGAAATGTGATATTTGATTGTCCGAGGATGAGTTTAAAAGAGTCTTAATACTGCGCAAAAGGGCAGAGAAACTGATGATCCTGAGACGTCTTTCAATTCAGCAATAGATCAAAATAATGATTACTGTGGAAGGATAACCTGAATTAGATCAGCAATTTACAGAAGCAACTAAATGATTATTTAAAGAGCAACAAAATGACACTCGAATTCGTAATATTAGTGTAAACAGTTTTTATACTGATCACCATTGCTCATGGCTTGATTTAAGAAGCACACATTATAATCGATTGCATTGAAAAGGTCATAAATTAGCAAATGTTCAGCAAAGAACACACCTGCAGAAGATGAGAGAAGAAAATGTAGATGATCACAAAATGTATAATTATTCAGTTTCTGATGCACAGGTAAATATTCAGAACAACCAATTAAAATCTATTCATTACAGGATGAGGTGAAAACTGTTAAGAGTCATTACGTCCTGATTAAAGACTAAAAAGTACCTAAAAGAACCTCACAATATGATTATATGTTGTCTTACAAATTGTGGAAAGATAAAGTTTGCGTTACATTTGATTGACCCCAAATATAAAATATTTTTGATTTTATAGCAATTATCTCCCCAACACATGTGTACAATAAGACTTACAACATAAAATGGCCTATTAGAGACGACCATGTCATTCGAAAAGATTCTGGTGATAAATTAGCTAAATTGCAAGTATTACTTATTAGTGTCTACCAGGACACTAATACTTTGTTTCTTAGAGACAATTGTGCAAATTTATATGATATAAAAAGGAAAGCAACCAACTTATCAAATTTAGCATTCAGTGGTAGGCATTATGGAATATCTTTATGGGTAATATTACAAATTAAAGTATAATTCTGCCATAAAAGATCTTCGTGAAAATGTTAGATTTATACATTTTATGAAAACATTTTTATGAAAATTATGTAGTATCAACAGTTATTATACATGAAATAGTTGAAAAGTTAAAAGAAAAAAAAATGAAATAATCTTTGAATGAAACTGGAAAATTCAATTGATTACAAAGTAGAAGGCAATAGCTAGTTAGATTCCCAAGGGTGGAACATATTGCAAAGTATTCATATTATCATCATATACTGAAAGAGCAGCCATATTTATTGTGACATTGTATATCTCGTGATAGCATGATCGAATTAAATTTAATTTAAAATACCTCTTTTCATCAGCACACAATTTTACATTAGTTCTCTTCTTACATTTTCTATCTGTGTTCCGAAGAGAGCTTTATTTATTAACTTAAAAAACTCTTTTTCAAAGTCATTGGTAGCTTTTTGTCTGAAAGATTTATTAAGTTCATTATATGATTTTAATCAGGCCCTTGGTCGACTGTAACTGTTCTATGAATATTTTTAGGTTTATTCTTAATAGAAGATATCATAGATTCTAGATTCATCATGACCATATATTGTGCATGGGTGAAGATCATTCTATTTTAAATTTACTAGTGATGCAAGTAATCTAGAAGTTTACAAGTGTGTTAGGGGTGTTTTCGTACCCCTACACAAGATAGTAATAATTTAGAGAATGTATTAGTGTGCTCGCGCTCTCATATGCCCTCCACTAGTAGTATCAAAGTTCTGTCTAAACATATTATAGGGAAAATTCAGCTTTACTGACATGAATTTAATCATCTTATAAATTTTATACAGAAAATTTAACTTTGCAGACATGAATTTGATCATCATATACATTTTATGCAGAAAATTTAACTTTTCAGAAATGAATTTGTTCAAACCCCGGTATAATTTATTGTAAATGTGTTAGATATAAAGCGACGGTGAATGTTTTCACAAAGGTGTTAAGTTTAAAGACAATGATTTGCGTTGGACGCTTTATATTTTCAAAGCAATAATCCAATCTGAAAAAAGATAATTTTTATTCTAGAAGACTCACCCAATAAAAACATAGGAGAAGACAAAACTTTCCTCTTGTCTGCTGTGGAGACTGACCAGCTCGGCGCCCAGATTCCGGCAGTAGTTATTGGCGTCAAACCACGACAACTTAAGGTTCGTAAAACCCTGAAGAAAAAAAATATATATAGTGAACAAAAGATAAAATCAACATCTTGACTCCAGCTTGAGGATAGTTATGCAAATTGCAGACTGAGAGACAAATCCGTGAGCCTTGTGTTAGCATTTATACAGTCACAACACATACTATTAAACATAACGTTTATATGAATTAAATTGGTTACTTAATTCCTCAGTAATCTCTCTGCATGAACTGGGATCAGTGGAGAAATATTTGTGAAGGATAACATTGACTTAAAACTGAATAAAATGAAATTTCCAATCAGAATTTTCGTTATTGAATTCATTTCTTCATTATATTGTACAATTCACAAATAAAAAAAGAATAATAAAAAAAACAATCAGCACGTCCCTGATATTATTCGTATTTGGTCGAAAAATTAGTGTCTTTGCTTGAAAACAACCCCTCTTCGCAGGTAAATCTTCCCCACCCCTACCCCTAAAAATCACAAAACATAATATACTGTTTGTCATACACATGCCCAATTGTTCCTTTGAAAAAAATGTTGAATTTAATATATTTCTTAAGTAGTGACAAGCAGATGGTTGATTTTAACTGTTATATCTTTTAACAACAAACAGTAAACCACATTGCCGACCAAAACTTAATATCAAAGTCAATGTGTTAAAACTCACTGTAGCTGAAATAATTAGAATTCATTTTTCATGTACAGTATTGTTTCTTAAATAAGAATTACTGTATAAAAGAATACAACACTCAGTATATTATATTCATTAATGAAACATATAGCCATAAATGAAGCATTTGGTAGGTGCCAACTACACTATGCGGTATTTACTTTGTAGCAGTAGCCCTGGTTATCACGCCAATCATACGGACACGCAGCTGTCGATGGCGCGGTGACGGTAGACCGAGGCATTGTGCTGAATCCTTGGCGTATTGTCTGACATATGAAGTAGTTTTGGGTGGTGCAGGGAATGTTAAGCCAGACACCCACAGGCTTACTGGTGCTCATTGACACACAGGTGCCAATTTCATTACCTGTCAATTAGAAGATATATATCTTAACATATAATTACATCACTTTATATTTGTAACAAATACTACTAAGTCAATCTAGATAATAAAGGTAAAACAAGGTGTTACAGAATAAAAGATGTAAAGCTTCTGGGAAGAATTTGAAACGGAATTGAAGCTTACGAGCGAAACAAATCACACCGGGCAACGCAATCGTTTCGAGTTTTATTTTCCAGAATAACAAAACAAGAGTTAATAAAACAAACTGAAACTATTGAAACTAAAATAAAATTGCGTCTTAATACATGAGAAACTTTCACACCGAACGTTATTTCCTGAAAGTCGCAAAATATTGTACATTACTCATTCTACATATCAGAGTCGAGGGATTTCCACCTTTAGTCATCCTACGATTTTTGTACCTGATAAATTACTGATTTTAAAGGTTAAACTTCAAATAATGGCGTTTATTTTGAACAACGAAAGATAAAAACTAGCTTCGAATATTTTTCTGAGAAGACCTTAAAAATTAAACAAAATGAAATCGAACAAAAGGTCTGATTGTATTACAGACGTCTGAAGTGATGCGAATTCAGAGACAACCTCTTCAAATCAGCTGGTATTTTAAAGGCCCAATAATAGTATGACTATAAAATGGATATTTCGGCTCAGATCCCATGTTTTTCTATTCTGGATCACCTGTATGATTGAAGTTCCATGATGTGTATGTTAAGCTGTTTCCACTCTCCCATGTATAAGTTCCGTTGTTTGATCTATCCTTCAGCCCTATCCAGTATGTCCCTGTCCGACCAGACAGTTGGGAAGCGAGGAAGGCCTGCTGATGACTTAAAAGGAACAACGAAGACTTAGAAACGGAATTCAGAGTAAGAAAGTATGGAAAGGGACAAACATATCAGTGCACACTGAAAAAAGTCCACGTAGTATATAAAGATTAATTTTCAACAAGACCCGCCCAGAACGAACCACTGTCGGCGGACTTAATGTGTTCCTCATAATATTCCAGAAGGAATACATATAACAAAATGATGTGGGTCTCTCATTTTACACAAAAGTCTGGGTGTATCCTAGTACATTTAGATGTACCCCAAGATTATAAAACATATTCTTATACTTAAACCAAAACTCAACTAAAAATTCAGGTTCTTATTGTTAAGTTCTCGATTAGTAGACAGTCGAACACAACCTTTTGTGTTTAATCTGAGTAGAAGAAACATTTTACAATCATGGGATGTGGTATTCTGTACCGCTCTTAGTCTTTCATTTGCAGTGACTTAGGTAACAACTGTATCAAGATGAGTAAGATTATATTGAACAGTCAAATGTAAAAGTAATGCGTACTATATCATCATATTACCACTCATAAATGATCACTGTTTCGAATAACTCTTATCCCAGAAGTTCACTATTGCTGACCAATCGCGTTTTTCAAAACGCTATAGCGTAGCGCTTGAAACTTCAATACAACCGCATAAACACAAATCAAGCACCCTTTTTTCATAAAGATGACAAGAAACTTAAACTTTTCGTTTTACCTCAGGTATTTAATATTCAAGCAGTAATCTCTCTTTTATTTCGCCAACCCCTACTTTCTGTTAATGCTTGCTATTTAGACTACCGTAATTAGTTTCATCGCTAAGCACAAGGTAAAGCACGAGAAGGAGTAGTTTGGTGCAACTTGTGGAGGGGAGACGCACCTATCAGCTATTTCTGCCAGCCCGCCTCCGGTGCCCTGAGACCTGCAGAACGATGCTGCGTCCGCTTGATTATTAGAACGGGAGGATATTACAACATAGCAGTAATATCCGTACGGTTTGGAACCAGGCTGGAAACAGAAATAATTCAAACGTTGATGCGAATTTTGAACACCTTATTAGTAAAAACTCCTTGTAGAATACTGATAGATGCTAAAACAAACGTGCCTTATGCAAACCTCTTTAAAGAGGTTACACGAACTATGTATCTACATATTTTCGGAAGCAACTGAACATTACTGAAAATGAAGAGAACGGTCATTGCTTGTAATCGTTCACTATTTCTACATTTATATCATATCTCTCTAAAATTATTTGTACAAGTTAGAAACAATTGAGCCCTTAATCAAATCAAGATTAGGCAATTACACAACGAGTCTGCAGAATTTATTCAATATCTAAAACAGAGGTAAAGATAATCTGGCTTATAATCTTTAAGTAGATGTAAATTGAAGAAATCGAGATAAGATTGATGATATTACAATACTGCAGCCTGTAGGCGGCGCTGTGGAACTTGTGGTGGGCATCAAAGTTTGTTTCATTTTACACACGAACCCATTTCTTTGATCGTCACATTTTTCATCATTCCAGGTGCCGTCCTGAAATAATATATTAGCGCAAATAGAGCAGCTGTTGTCACTGCAGATATTCATTATTATAGGTTACTGCATTTGTAAGGGAAAATATAAACGAGTTTTTCTGAGCTATACTGCACTCCAGACGTAGTGCAGTATAGATCAGAAAAAAAGAGTTCATATTTTCATATACAAATGTTGTAACCTTATTATTATATACTCATTTTGCTTTTCTACCTAAGGCTGAACAATAAAAAAAAGACACTATAAGAAACAAAGTAACTGAATTTCTGCTAGATTCAAAAATAAATACACAACCGTAGTTAAACAAATACACAGTAACATATTTATGCGCACATGGCGCCGCCCATCAACCTTTTAATTTGGTCGAGTACCGCGCGCTCAGTCATTCGTTTAAAAAAGAAATCTCATTTTGGTCTACTTAAAATTGAAATTTAGAGTCATATTGTGAATGACCACGCCTTGGAACAACTTTTCCAGTTGATCTGGAATTTTGTTTTTCTGTCTATCCAACTAAATTCCGTTCTTTATGTTGTGGTGGACTGGAGTTACTAGTTGGTTCGATTCCTTACGATGTACATGTAGCTGGAGGAACTGGCCACGACAGCATACTGCACATGTGTTTCTGTTCAGCCATTGATAGTTTAGAATCATAAGGTGGACAAAATATAAAATTCTTTTAATTTAAATTCTCAAGAAGATACAGGATTAAGTATTTTTGTTAGGGAATATCAAATTCATTTCGTTTTGGAGTGCAGTAAATTCTCCTTTGGAATATGATTTCTGTTGGAAATGTAGTCTAGATTGCAGTGCAATTTCGCGCCATTGACCAAAAATTACATTTTGAAGAAATTCAAGGTGCAGAAAGGTAAGTACATTTATTGCCATTCTTATTACCAGTTATAGATGACATATTTGTATGTACTGTCACTTGCATGATCTTTGTTGGATGGACCCCAGCTACACGATCCATATGACTTGTACTATCAATTTTCGTCAGCGGAAAATAAGGCATCTTCGTTATCTTGAATTATTGGCAACGAGGAAATTGCTTTTTATACCAAAACCCGCCTTCTTTAATTGTAATGTTTTCGAACTTTGTGGTGGGACTGACTTGTAAAATGGGCAGTCTCTGAGAGAGACCGAATATCCTTTGGCCTTAAGATACCTTTCTATGCTCTTTTTATAAACGCTAGAGAGCACGGTTCATAGTCTGAACCATAAGCTAAATAAGTGTTTGAATGATCAGAATGATCTTTTCAATCCTGCATTTCTCAAGTTTGTTGTCATGAAACCACCGCTGAACATTGCGAATATCAAGTTCAGTCGCTTGCTTGATTGAAAGTTTCTTTTGTGACTCAATGAGCTCATCCACATCAGTTTTATCATCTCTACTTTCAAATGGCTCAAACAGCTTGCTTAGTTCATCCACAGATAAATCTAATAAAGCAAAAGTTCCCGTGTCTGCTACGTGAGCGTACATTGTTTGTTTACAATAAAACTAGTTCCTATTACGCGATACTATTTTTAGACACACGTGTCGTTCATTATGAAGCCAAGCCGTGCAGTATGGAGAAATACTGCACGACTCTGACAATGCCAAGTTAATGAAGAAAAAAATGAGTATATAATAACTTGTATTATTGATCGGTCTATGTTCTGATATCAAGATTGATATTCATTCAAGCGAGCTGCTTTTTCAAACAAAAAAAATCCTTACCAATAACATGAAGGTGTGAAATTAAAATGATTTTTTTTCTATTTCTGACTTGAACGGGACTAAGGTTAGAATCTCTGTCATTGTTAAAAATCTGATTTGTGAAGAAAATACAGCCAAGAATGACAAACAATACGGTATAAATTATTACACATTAGATTTGCAGGACACTTGTAATATATTTTGCGAGGCAATCAATGATATAATAGCTAGAGTATTTTTATATGTATTTGGTGGTTGAATTCATGGGTGGAGGGCATTGCTAACTTTAAAAAAGAGATCTGTCTGAGAGCTTTTCCAATTGAGAGGAGATTGTGTATAGTGGAAATATTAAATACAAAGTGGGTGTCGACGGTATAAGCTTATTCGGGGAAGCTCACAAATATCGATGATGTCTAGAGTGAGCAGTATTGAATGAGTGTGCCAAAAAATGTGATATATAGATGAATTTTAAAAAATAAAATAAATCTCTCACAAATAGAATTTTGTTTTATTATATTCGGCTATTTAGTAAAGTTCATTGATTCCAGTAGTAGCTTAAATAATTGTTGATATAACTAATCTGATAATACACCGGGTAGAGTAATTAGCTGAAGAAAATAGGAGAAAATGTTTTTGCCCATTATTAAAACAATGAAAATATTTAAATAATTTCTACCAAAGAGACTTTTTAAATATTATCCTCATGTATAAAATGGATATAAAGTTGAGTCCGTTGTTTCCAAATTTAACATGAAAATGACACTCACCGTTGTTGTTCTCAGATAAGAGAACGTTTATTACATCAAAAAAGCAAACGAACAAAAACATAATAGATAATTTTATGCAAATATCAAAACTATTTCAAAAATTTCATTATTGCAAACGTCATAACAGCATTGATTGTATAGAGGATATTTGCTTGTAACGAGTGAATAATGGATGGATTTCATCGAATGGGTGAAAAAATATATCCTTTATTCCTCGGTACAAGCAAATTTTATTTTTATTTTATGCTCAAAAACACTGGCTAACAATCTATATAACAGATTCAAGTTGCAGATTCCTACGGTATTCCGCGCGATAACGTCAGCTGTGTACTGTTTATGTTCTGCTGTTTTTGTGTATATTCGCACGAAAAAATATAAGTAGTAACATAATTCTTTTTCCTGATTCAATAATAATAAGAAGAAGAAAAAAAAAAAAGAAAAAAAAACAACAACAACAACAACAACAACAAAAAGAACAAACAAACAAATAAACAAAAAAATTTAAGGAAAGAAATAAGCATGTTGCGGGATTTGAACTTAGTACTTACTACTAGACCAAACTAGTGAGGAAATGGCAGGTGAATTTGTTTTATCATAAATGAATCAATGTCTATTGGGCGCTGTGAACAAATATTTTTCATATTTCACTCCAGTCAATTATCAAACTTATTTCTATTGGAAAATCCACTAATTCACGGTCTATCATAAATAAATTATGTTCAGGTCTCTTTTCTTATTTCAAAGAAGTATTTCATGTTAGCATATACTTTCGTACGCACTTGTCTTTGTTGTGATGGTTTAACGACACCCTCCGTTTTAAACGTTGCAGTAAATCGGTCTATTATGTCATTATCGATTGTACCTTGTACACAATGCTTGAAGCTGAAATATATTTAATATTTGTATGTGTAGTGATGAATTTGGATTAACATATGTAAATTTATTTTAAAATCTGTTGACAATATTTTCAATAGGCAAACACAAACATATAAAATGGCAATAATTATGAGCATTCTCTTTTCTACAATACTGAGATGGCTCTCATTACGGTCGTTAGCCTCACTCTACTCTAACTTAGACTTCTTCTGACCTGTGGTCATACTCCAAAACTCTTCTTAAACAGTCTTGTCTATCGATGTAAATTCGTTTAACAAATATGGTCTTCTCTAATCTCTCTTTGATTGTATAGTTTGCTTTCACATAGACAAGGTAGCCTGGATCGAACAACATACCGGATAGCAGTCGAGCACGTTATTCAAAGTCGCATGTTATTTCTTCAAAAAAGACTTCTCTGATTTACGCGGTGGAACGCTTTTTTACTTGTTCAAAATAATAGTAATATAGAGAGTAGTTAAAAATAATTCAAGATCGTCTTATTTATGATAATTATACTGAGAGTATAGTATGTGCATAGTGTGTCTCAGATGTTTAGGAAGGAAACAGATAAATGACATGCGACATTATGCACTGTTTGGAACTTTACGTTCTAAACATATATATTTTACAAACCTAAAAGTCAATACAATAATAAACCTACAGTTTTCTGCATTAACATCGGTGTATATACTGTGCCACAATTATTTACACGTGCCGAAATACGTCTGAAAATAATCATAAAATATTAGCATACACTTCTGGGTGGAAAATCGTAAGTGTGACATTTTTTTCGGGGGGGGGGGACTGAGCGCATTATTTGTTTTTGACGAAGTTGAAACAATGTTGCAGTTGAGTTCCTGCAATAACATCAACCTTAATATCAGTCTATAAATAAGAATCGGAATTTTCCATGGTACTTTCTAGTTCTGAAAATACACTCTAAACATAGAATTATTTGTTAGAATTCCCGCTGTTTTTCCCAGTTCTGAAAAAGTATGTTTGTCTGTCATTAAGTGTAATTGGCAGTCTCTTCATTCTATTAAACTCCCACAGAGGACCATTCCATCCCAAATGTAATGTTAAATTCCTACTGACCCCATAGTGACATCCGTAATGTTACCTCCCATTAGAATCTATAGAGGCCCCTCTAACTACTATTTATTCATAAAGTTTACCTTCCTTGACGGTGTATAATATTATGCTGAGTTATAAACAAATCTAAAAAAAAATCGTGTTTGATTAGTGACCCAATGTAATTTTCAAAACCAAGTGATTAATACTAAGAGATATTTGACTCTTAATATAATATTTGTGACAGATCTAGACCACTAGTTAATGCTGCTTATCTCAATGCTATACCAATTTAATGGAATCTGTAAATCTGCATCTTTTCTGAAACATTGCAGAATTTATTTTTTGATACTTGAATTAGATCAATCAAAAATGTATATTGTCTTCAATGTTATTTTTCAAAATAACTTGCTTTGACCATTCTTTTATCCCATCCAAACTTGTGAAAAATTCACATTATCTTTTGACGTAGAGATTACTGTTTTTATGTTAAGTTTATGAAATATTTCTATTACCTCCCTGAAGACTGGTAAATTCATCACAAGATACCTTTGTGCTGTTATTTATAATGTGCAAACATTTCATTTTTGGTGTTGTGATTTTGCACCAGGTTGTCTAGTCATAATGCTTTGTACGGACTGCATCATCAGTCGCTTTAATCTATCAGATTGTAGATCTTAGATTATGCCACATTTGCTATCCGAACCGTCTAGTATGTTTTGGTTGATTGACATCGGCATAATATTTCTTTCGATATTTTGCTATGATTCTTTCTAACCTGTTTTGTATCTTGCAGTTTCCTCTTCATATTTTGTGTGTATTTTTGTTTTAAGGTACCCTTGGAAATACCTATATGTAATGGTCTACAACATAGGTACTGAAATGCGTAATCTTCAAATTACTGAAAGGAAATATAAATGCACTTTTTATCTTCCCCAATGAAGCTGCTTCCAAATGATCAGTCTTTACAATGTTGGTATCTAGTATTTCTTCTTTCCATTTCGTTTGGTGATTTTTAAGTATAACAATTTTAGCATTTGCTATCTCCATTTTTTGTAGCAGTAAGATTTAAGTAACAGTGTTGTTTCTCCAGTGATCATCTCCATTGTCTGTAGTAGCAAGATTTCAATAACACGATAGTAGGTGGTCCAGTGACAATATCATAATATTATTGGTGTGCACAGCACTATGGTCTAGGGACGTGAGGGTATTTCTTGCTTTCACGCAGTACGGAATATTGTCCATCGCTAAATAAAATCACTGTGGTCCAGGGACTCGAGTATGTTTGTTGTTTTCACGCAGTAGTATGGAAAGTGGTCAAACTCTGAAATATCACTATGGTCCAGAAATGAGGGGAGGGGAGTGGGGTGTCTGAGTAAAGGATATATGACAGAGCTGACATTTGAATTGATTAGTTAATCATTTATATTGTATATGTTGTTGGTAGGCAAGAGCCCGTGCCAAAAAGATCTTACTGTTTAAAATTTAATTAGTGGCCCAGTTCTTTCATATATCCTCTACTGCCATGCTCATGGTTTTCAATATGATAATCCAAATGTGTTTATTACCGTCTGGTAAATGGTGACGCAGTCTTCGCGGCGGCTATTCCAGTTGTTGGGCTCCCCAGTACGCCAGTTGGTGTATGACACGGGGCTGTTGTCGGTCCACTGGAAAGTCATCTGGATTTGCATGTCATTCAGCCCCACCCAATACTGATTCATGTACTCCTGCCCGGGACTAGCTGTGTCACCGGAATAAAGAAGAGAGGCGTGATATATTGTCAAATTCCAGATTGTTTTCATAATAACATACTTGGACGCTCTGTGCTTTGGTCGCATTCATTAATTGAATCGATAAATACCCTGGTTACAATGTTGATATTTATAGAATAACCAGCAGAAGGCTGTGCAATATTTCGAAGAACTAATGCATAAGTTATAAAATTAAATTTCTTGGCAGACGATGTTTCCAGCAATTAGTTTTACATTAGTGGGTTTTGTGCAGGAGCGTTTTTTAGTTGTTGTTTGTGCATGCGTGTATGTCAGCAAAAGAGGGTACAACCATGCCATAAACTTCATCATCATCGTATCAGAAACGCAAGGCAAAGAATATTAATGTTATCAACTTATTTGTTCTGAACATTGTCAGAGTGAGGCGATAAATTGAAAATACGAGCTGAGATTGAGTAGAAACCCAAGTCTTTGTCTTGATGGACATAGGAAGGAGTTTGAGGGAATATATGTATATCTCTTGCTGTAAGTTTGAATTATTCTCAGCTTATGAGTGGAATGAAAGATACAATACCTAAGTGCGCAGGGGCCTTGATCTGTGCACAGTGATTTAGTTTGTCTCTTTGGATATGACTGAAACTCAGTAGGTAGGAAAAAGTTTCACGTATGTTTAGTATAAAGTTAGCATGGTACATATTTTTCATTAAGTGTTTCAAATGACAGAAACCAATATAAACATTAGAATTCCGATCTGACAAGATACAAAAATGTCCAGAAGTCTGTAGGAGCATTTTACCTTGCAGTTGACTGTAGACAAAGTTTTGCTCGTTTTCGTCGCGAATACTGGCCAGTTCCAATCCATTTTGCCGACAATAGGCCAGGGCATCGTTCCACGTGCCGACTGTTTGTTTGAATAGGTAGCACGAATCTCCATAAGCCATCTGGTCATTCGTACAGCCGTACACTTGACCCGCTAAAAGAGGTAAAAAATAATATTATTCAAATTACCATCAATCTTCACTGCAGAATTCCCATGCACTATTCATATATAGAGCACAGACAGCTAACTCAGTTCCAACAGACTGTAATGTTTATGATTGACAAAACTACTATACTTTTGTATTAAGACCAGCAAAACATGCCTACATCACATGAATAGTCGACACATGTGCAAACTTTTAAAACAATGAATGTAATATGCTGTGCGGCTACCATCAAAATCATGCCTGGTGAGATATCCTTGTGTACATTTCATAATACCTGTGCGACGACAGCGATAAAATGAAAATGGTTTTAGGTTTAAAACCCAGTACTGCGTACATTATACCCGTACTTAAGCTTCTTCTGGAAACATTTTTTTTCTCGTGATTATTTTCAGCCAATCAGCGACCTTCATTATTTTTAATACGGCATTACATATTCCAACATACATAGGCTGGTTCCGTAGCTCGTAAAGTAATTAGTTGTCTGTGATTATTAGGCTGTCTGCATTATGTTGTGTATGGAAGATCATTAGGTATTTCGAAACCATTGTCCCTAACAGTGAGTGACATTATGAAATCGAGAAGAGGAATTGACACATGCAAGTGTTGGTCAGCACAACATCATTCTCAAGTTATGAAGCATATACTCTTCATCACTATATATGCAGAAAAAATAAATGCAAAGAAAGTTTAATTTAGTTTGAAAAAAGAATACTTTTGGGTTTATTTAAAGAAAGCAAAAGTTTTTTCTCACGAGGAGGCTGTGCATGAGTGACTGTCATCGTCGTTGTTCCCCCTGAAACAGATGTGAAGCCTTTCTTGGAAAAACTGTAATTACGCTAAAGAATATTCATCAGTTATAAACAATTATTAATTTTAAATTAGCTTGAATTATGAGTCAGTGATAAAATGTGTATATGCATAATGTTATTACGTGACAATTGTGCGATACCTTAATAATTTGACGGATCAATATAGCATATAATTGTATCCATCGCGTTTGTATTTATCGCAAACAATTTAAAGGACCTTACGCCTAAAACACTCTTTTTAGAAACATTACTTCAAACAGTGTCTTGATCCTCATTTATGATAACACGGTATTTTAAAACGTTGTGCACCAGCTGTGATACTGGATCAAAGGATATATAACTGATGATGTAATTTATAGCAGTTAAATATTCAATTATCCGTGAATGAAACTTTAAATTGCCAAATGAAAATTCATATCGAGACTGTTACATTTCTATATTTACCGTTGTCGTTCATTGGTCAAAAGAATATAAACTCGAGTGATATTTTATATTTTTTATTACATGTATAAAAATGTGTGCAAAATAAAGTGGGGCAAAGTTCTTCATTTTCCCTTCCTTTGCCACCACCACCCACTGAGCTGTTTTCTATTGTACCTTTTCTTTTCCTCTTCCTATCTATTCTATATTTAGTATTCCATGTATGTTATTCATTATTTTCTACTCGTCATTTGATTTTTTAAGTTCTTGTGGACTTGTTTTCCATCCTATTACAAATATATTACTTTAATGGCAAACAAATAAGTTTAAACTAATCTATCAGTACTTACAGGTTTTCTCACAGATGTATCCCCTCTGGGACTCGCAGTTTATATCATTCCACTTCGATTTCTGAGGGCCTCCTGTTATCATTTCACCACAATGTTCATTGTTATTGACGTTGTTAGGCTCCCCTATATAAACAGATGCAGAAGTTTAATAGGTTTCTTCATTTTAATGTTATTTCCTTTTTTTCCCATTGTCTGCATACATTTCCTAGGAGCGATTTTCCGGAACATAATGAATCAATCGAAAATTAAAAGTTAGTAATGAAAATTTGGTGATCTAGTCTAAGTGATGTAGATAGATAGGTAGATATACAGGTAGGTAGGTTGCTAGGTAGATAGGTAGATTCTACAGTTCCAAATTGGGCCTATTCTGTCTCCGAAGCAAGGAAAGAAAATCAAGCGATTGAAAAGTAAAACACGGCAATAAATATATGTAAAAAGGTCACAGAATGGAGAGAGTCGGTGATGTGAAAGTAGACATAAGACGGTACCTGGTGCCCAGTTAATGAAGGCAAAACCGTTCCCATCAATCCATTGGAAACCTGACCTGACGTTCAGGTTGCTGGCACCAATCCACAGTCCTGGGGACATAAATCCGGTCACATGGTCTGAAAAAAAGGCATAGTTGAAATGCGATTGTCTTTGAAATATTTTCTTATATATTTTTTTAAACAGTACATAATTTGAATAAATTATATATCTGTCTGTCTGTCTGCCTCTCTCTCTCTCTCTCTCTCTATATATATATATATATATATATATATATATATATATATATATATATATATATATATATATATATATATACATATATATATGGTGCTTTCTGAAAGGGTATCCAAATGTACCAAAATGTGTTTCACTAGTAAACCAATGTAATAAAATCGGGTGTGTATTGAGTACTGACACCGGTTACTTATTACATGAATCTCATGTCGGCCTTCACTCATGAATGCCTGATCGAGCTCCTTACAATTTACCAGCATCGCTATAGCAATCTCAACCATGTGTGTGTGTGTGTGTGTATTTATGTGTGTGTGTGTGTGTGTGTGTGTGTGTGTGTGTGTGTGTGAGAGAGAGAGAGAGAGAGAGAGAGAGAGAGGATATTTTCAAGGTCTTCCAGAACGCATTTCACTGCGTTCTGCCCACTCTCAGATGTTTTGTAAACAGTTGGTAGCAAACATTTTGATTTGTAGTGTGTTGACCGATACAGTTATAAATTTTACCACATACTGTACAACCAAACTTCTAATAACCTTAGCTTTTCTATGAGTTGTTGTTTTGTTTTTTTTTTTGTTTTTTTTTTGGAGGGGGGGGGGGGGAGGTTAACGCCATTTTTCAGCGCAAGATAGGCTATACACCGCGACCAGTATATTTTGGTGGAGGAAGAATCAGGAAAGACCCTATGAAGAACCAACAACCCACTGAAAGCTACTGGCAAGCTATCTCACATACCCAATTTGGTCGAGCTACTCGAACTCACGCGGACAGAGGTGAGATGTGTGAGTGATCTTTAAAGGCGAGCGCCTGAGACCACTCGTCCACCTGAGGCCCATTTTCTCTCAGAGAGAGAGAGAGAGAGAGAGAGAGAGAGAGAGAGGGGGGGGGGGAATAGAGGGAGGGAGGGGTAAATGGAGGTAGTGAGGGCAACCACAGTGGTTTGACAAAAATTCTCACTTTTATCGTCAGTTAAGAAATACATGTAATATCCTCATATAATGGAAATCACGTAGGAAATTAGTTGGAGTATGAAACAAAACTCGAGGTCGCTATTTTTTTATATAAGTTTTTGGTAACTCATCCCTCCAGCTTGCAAAACTTTATAATACATTGACATTTTGACCAGAAAATCTACCAGTAAATAAACGAATTGGAAATAAACTGTCAATATAAAATTATAATATTAATTATGAAACTCTGTCAATATAAAAATGTAATTTTGATTATGAAAATCTGCATGTTTGTATTATTCTGCATATTCGATATGACGAGAAATCCGGATAATATGGAAAAAATAAATCCGTACATATGGTCGGTTGATTGAGAGACAGAATTCACGAAATTCAACCAATAATCAATTGGGCCATTTCAACACATTTTTAGGGACAAAGCTTGTTTATCCTGGTAATCAACACAGTAATATTAGTAGTTACATGTTAGTGTATCGGGACTTACAGAATGTTATAGATGTCTTTAACACCATATACCTTGAGTATGAATGAGTTAGAGTCCAACCATTTCACTTTCCGAAATGGGACTAACCCGTGGAATTTTTAAAAAAAATCTGTCCCCTCAAAAGAATAGTCTGAAGAAAAAAAACATTCTTGCGCTTATTTATTGGAAGAAAAAATCTATTATATCCATTATATTAGTTGACAAAAAAATTCTTGAGGTAAAAGAAAAAATAATATTCCTGATTGGAAAGAAAATCACAGGACACCCTATCGAATATTAAATAATCGGTCCATTATAGTGTGGTTTACCTCTCCAAAGAAGTTTAGATGATGATTAAACAAATAGAATGCTGATTTTTCAGTCGTCAGGAGATTTTGTTTGTTTGCCCAAGGAAGGTAACTGTTTAGTCAGGCCGCTCCTATTTTCACAGTACATAATGTTTGTGCTATTATTATACCAGATCTGCGCCATATATATATATATATATATATATATATATATATATATATATATATATATAAACTTTTGAAGAAAATAAAAAGAGTGTTCATTTTCAAATTACAAAGTTATGACTCCATAGAGAACACCATTTACCTGACGTCACCATATCTTCTTTAAAACAGGGGAACCGATTTAATTTTCGAAGTATGGAGTATATTTAATAAATCAAATCAGTTGTTGACATATTTGTTACGTTTATTGAATGGAAATCCGGAATAATGGAAAATTGCAAATTACCCACATTTTTCGTTAGGTAAACAATTAATTAGGTTAATGAATCAATTTAAAAATAATTTAACTGTAAATGGATTGAATGATTTACGTATGATTACCATAACACTGTAATTTGTTTCTCAGTTTCGTAAATTCGTTTTCCTTGCATTACCTTCAATTTTAAAGGTAACTATTTTAAAAAGTTATTATTTCTTTAATTTATGCCAAGAAAATGGTGAGTGAAAATGTGTTCATCTCATCTAATTTATCCTTACTTTCCAATGTGAGTGCTCCCCACGTTTGCTAATTCCTGATGTACTTTGGTGCCTGTTGTCAAATTAAGAAATTTCGAAGATTTTTTTCTTCTTATTTTAGTTTATCTGCATCATTTAACTGATACTTTTCTGGTTGTGTATGATAAAAAGAAGATCCATTTGATCCTACCCACTTATACAAAAGAGAGAGACAGATATACAGAGATAGACAGATGTATCATTTTTAAGAGATGCATTGATAATACGGACATATAGACATTCAATCAGATACATGTTAATACATATATATATATATATATATATATATACACGCAGGACGGATTAAGACCATTAGAGGCCCTAAACACTGAAAAGATTATGGTGCCCCTCCCCCCACCATGTAATTAAAAATAAAAACAATACTAAACTGTAATTTCTCTTTTTTTTTTGGGTGCTTCTACATTGCTGGTGCCCTAAGCACGTGCTTAGTCTGCCTATTGGGGGTAATCCAGCATTTTTATGGCATGCGCTGATTATACAAATCATCATTATCATCAACCCTTAAAGACCTGAAAATGTACTCTTTTAATTATATATTGGACCCATTAAACAACTGCAAATACATGTTTTATAACCTCTATAAGGTTCAAGACAGTCATAACATTCTGTGCACCCCGGTAAACTAACGTGTAACCAGTGTTATAATCTCATAAGTGATGACTTAGCCGTGGGAAATTCAAATAACTTGATCATGACGAGTCCATTGAGCGTTTAAGTCGATCATGATCTAAGCGATAATTCCCTACATTCTAAACTTATCTCCCACATTTTCTGGTAAGACTCCTTCTAGACACTTTTTCCATTCCTGTAATTCATCATTCGATTCACAATGAAATGAAACTACGATGCAAGAAGTGATATTTATGTCGAATCGACGGCATGCGTTTGTAATGTTTAACTTCCAAGTGTGAAAGCACGTGCTGACTTGATAGTTGTACTTTCTATAAAAGCGTTGTGGCTCTTATATGGACATTATATGCAGTAAATAGTGACTATAAATTAAAGAAAGCCTCATCACGTATTTATTTTGCTAATTTGTGATAAAATCTTTATGAAGTATGTTACAAAAGAAATAAATGGTACCTATTAGGTACCAAATGTCGCAGATAAACACTGGTTTTGTGAGATTAAAGGTTATTGAGGAGTCTGGGGAAAGGCTACCTAGGGATCAGACACTCCTTGATCTCATAAAATGGTGCCTACCTGGGACAACTGACACCTGATAGATGATGGACATGATTTATTTCTTAGGCAACAATAAAATCGACTTACTTGTAATAAATGTCTGCTCCTCCAGGGAGCCGACACAAGCTAGCTGTCCTCCTCTGGTGACACATTCCTTGGATGCTTGAAACCACGAGACTGGATGATCTATAAGCTGATAACAATGAGCAGTCACTGTGTCCTCCGTCCAAAACTGTCCACAGTTTGCACTCATGGCCACTGTGTAATAATAATAATAATAATAATAATAATAACAACAACAACAACAACAACAACAAAAAACAGCAGCAACAACAACAACAATAATAATACTAATAATAATAATAATTATTATTATTATTATTATTATTATTATTATTATTATTTTCATTACTATTATTATTATTATTGTTATAAATGGTGATGTTGCTGATGATAAAAAATCTGATCTGATAGAAAACACAAGCAGGTATCGTAAGTCAACATTTTAGGATATTCATGAAGCTGGAAACATAGAGAAAAAACCCCCGCTTATCAGTTTCCAGCTGACCCCAAACTCTGCCGTTTCTACCTACTCCCTAAAATTTACAACCAGGTAACTCCGGTATCCTCTCTTGCAACAAACATCCCATCGAACACATACCAGAATTCATCCACTACTATCTTCGTCCCTAGGCACAACAACTGATTATATACAGGACACCAAAAAGAACCCCAACAAAACTCCTAAAGTTAATCTACCCTATAGTGTAACAACCCTCGTCACCATGGATGTCTGCTCTCTCTATACAAATATACCACATGACAAGAGCACATAATCTAGGAAGAATGCACGGGACAGCCGTTCCAACCCCCCCCCCTCCCCATTATATTGTCAAGCTTCTGAGACATGTTTTGCCAAACATTATTTCAAGTTAATGGAACAATAATGGGAACCAAAATGATACCTTCGTATGGCAACATTTTTATGGGGAGGCTAGAGCCAAAGCTCCTGAATCAAGCACCAAACAAACTCCTAAGTAGATGCAGATTTATTGATGATGTAGAGAGGAAATGGATAGGAACACAGGAGCAACTTTGGATTTGCTAACAATTTCCATCCTACCATCAAATTTACGTTGGAGTCATCAGACAAGTCCAATATCCTCCTGGATACCTGAAACATATTGCAAGATGGAAACACAGAAGCAAACTTACTTGCATTGCAAACAGACAGTCTCCCTTCACTATCTCGTACCTACCAGGTTGTTATTCTAAACATGGAATCCAAAATCTTCCATTTGGCCTATGTGTTCCGATAAAAGGTAGCTGCTCAAACGAGGAAATGTTCAATAAAAGAATTTAAGAACTCAAATGGCACTTAAAAAGAAGGGGATACAAGAACAAAACTATAGATCCGCTTGTTGACAACCACTACACTTAAAACACCTCTTGTACTGTCCAGTTGATAACAGGCGTTACATGTACTTACATACTTACAATAGCAACCAAAGGTTAGGATGTGTCAGTGGCAACATCATTTATATCTTGAAGTGCAAGATTTGTGCCATCCAATATGTTTGCGAAACAGTTGACTTAGGAAAAGAACGAGTAATCACAAAAGTCACATCGGAAACAATGCCAACACAAAATTCACCAACCATTTCAACTCATCCAGACACTCTGTCTGGTCCCTTGAAATGTTGCCTATTGAGTCAAATCAAAGATGGATGGACTGACAATGGCCTCAAAGAGAAATATTGGATACAGCATATGCAAAGACATGGCGAATCTGGCATAAACAAAAAGCTCTAGTCTAAAAGTATTTTGTTTAACCCACCGTGCATCACTTTCTTTCCTGTCAGTTTTGCTCAGCCTTAACCTAATCTAGTCATATCAAGTTATTATTATTATTGCATCTTTCCACCACCTTCCATTTTAATGTAAAAATATTCATGCCCGTGTTTCTCCTAGTGGAAACTATATGGAGAATGTAAAGCTAAAAGAATGTACCTTTACCGATCTGCTCGCAATCGGTCACGCCAAGCAATATAACTCTACAGTACTGTTAGGTTGCATCAATATTTGTGCGCCCCTTTTCTGGTCATGTAGTTTCTTATATTTTTCTGTTCGTTTTCTTATGCTAGTTTTGTTTATCTGGGCCAAAATGTAAACTTATCGTCCTACGCGTGTTGCTCTTTATGCTTGTGTGGTTCTGCATATGTAATTTTGTTATTTTTCCCCGCGCCTTTCTCCAACTTATGTGTCATTATAGATAAAGGATACAAATCGCATGGCGAATGAAAGTCGTTTCAAGATGCACTTGATCTGGCTGGGATTGATTGATTAATATAGGCTATTAAAAAACATGAACAAATAAAAAAGATAAACATTACACAACAAAAGAAAGCGCTGAACTCACACAACCTTCACTTTTGCCAATTAGGCGCGATATCTACAATTTTCTAACAATGCTAACATTAGACTTAAAATCATATCAAGTTTTGTAAGTTTAATGGTTTCTTTGTGTTTATTCTTTGTCTTGTTTGTTTTTATTTTGTAATTGCCTCTAACAAAGACTCAGTGAGAATGGAAAGTGCTTAGTCTAGTTAAAAACTAGTTTTGCACTATTAGTTGTCAGTTTGTTGTGCATTTTCATATAGCAAACTCAGAACTAACTAAAGAGGCAACAGCAAAATGTAGCAACAGCGAGGACAAAAACAACAACGCCGACAATGGTGATTATGAAAATAACAACAGTAACTACAATAATAATAATAATAATAATAATAATAATAATAATAATAATCATAGAATAACAATAAAATAACAACGCTGAAGCAGTAACTAGTTCAACAATTATGACGACGTTGTGGAATGAAAGTGATGGGTTCGATATGTTTTGAATCTATATTCGGCAAATTTCTTTTAAGAAGTAAATGAAACTGAAATACTTACAAGTGGTGGTTATTTGTCCTGAAAAAAAAACGCAATTAAAGGACTTACTATTTATTTACGTAGTGTATTTCTTTTAAAAAATATCTTACAATAATTGCTTTCAAATGGCATCGCAAATGGTATCCTGTGTTGCATCTTAAAATGTATTAATGTAAACTGTCTGAACAATGAATAAAGAAAGTTACTCTTACACAGGCTTTAATAATTCCATACCATTCATTCTTCTCTTAAAGCTAACCGTATGGATTGAGCTCATCCTCCAATGGTCAATGTGCTCATAAAACTGCAGGGTTTCTCCATGCAGGGATTTGCAGGATCCAACATTCCAGCTATTTCCCGTCATTTACTATTGTAGAAATCTGTTTTAAACATTTTATTTGGTCTTATGGAAACTTCTCTGGTTTTCTAAATAGTCTTTCTATTATTACTTTATAAAAAATTAATGACTGCCAATAACGACGCTGGCAACAGTAGAATGTGATAAAAAAATTCCATAACATTGCAGGGATAGACATCACTGGAAGGAACATTTCTAACCATAGTGTCAGAGTCACTCACCTACGGCACCACTCTCTATAATTCTGGATTATATGACAAAGCTAGGAAATATCTCAGCCCTCAAATTGGATTGGATTGAAAACTGGTGATTCAAAGAAAACTAGTCCAAACTCTGATCAGGACAGCTGCACCATTCATTTGCCAATCCGTTTGGATTGTTAAAGGCGACATCAACCAAAAAAATTGAAACTGAAGATCTTACGGACCTCAAACTGTGACTGAAATCTGGGACCTCGAATCTAAGATGTGGATCTGTTTCTATTGTTTAATTTACTAATATATGTTACCTATCCTAACAGTTGTTTTTATTTTCATCAAAAATGTATCTATATGTTTACTAATATATGCTTTTATCTTCCATGTTTGAAAGTGATGTCTTTCCTTATCTATCTCTCCTGACTGCCTTTAAAATTTCATATCCATGTATTTGTATGTTGATATCTTGGTGACAATTGTCATCAGATACCAGGGCGTGGCCTCTGGGAGCAGAGCAGTTCTCTTAACATAGGATATGTGATGCAAGACTCCGAGCTAAAGTAACCAGTGGGATTCTTCAGCATGAAGAAAGTTCTTCGTGGTGGAGAATGGTCAGGACTAACTTCTTGATGGATAAGTCAAATCCTTTGATTGGCTAGAAATATAGGTTAAAACAGGTATGCAGTCAAATTCCATTTCTCCATCGTCGGAAGCCAAGCCCAAAAATCCGCTACGCTCTCTTGTCACCCGTGACTACCTGCGATAAGATTTCCTCAATTTTCATGAATATGCACAAACAAAAAGCAATACCTCATCAACAAGCCAATGAAATAAACTCTTATACATCAACGGACGTGACCTGAATTGGCTTGGAAGAGAAAATCTGATTGGCTCAGTAAATCAACGTAAAAGGTCATATTGGGTCAATCTTCCGAGAAAATTTTGATCGGTCTCTCAATGATTGGTTCAGCAGGTTTATGTATATTCATGAGAAACTATGAAATCTTATCACAGGCAGCCACGGGTGAAAAGAGAGCGTAGCGGATTCTGGTCAGTGGCTTGCGACGATACCATTAGTCTGGCTGATTGCATTAATACACTTTTGGATGCATCACCGGATACTGTTCACGATACCATTTGAAACGAATTATAAGTGGAAATAACTGAATTCATGATTTAATTAGGCAAACGAAATTTATAAAGGTTGTTTTAAGAAATTGCTGAAAGATTTTATTATTTGTAAATACATCTTACTGATGTAAACGCCTTATAAAAATAAGAAGACATAAAAAGCTTCCCGTAGTTGCACTCTTTGGTAGTATGGCGGAGAAACGTTTTGTAGTAGTTAGGTAGCTTAGTTTTTATCCCCTCTTGTCAAACAACAGAAGGTTCCAAACTCTATCGCCAGTAGTAAAAAGGACCAATAAACTCAGAGCTCTACAATGGCATTTATCATACAGTTCACATACATGTTATTTACAATGAAATTAAAATTGGGTAGGTATAAATTACTGCTGTACTTTGTTAAGAGTCAAAGTCAATACCATCTATATTGAAACATATTCCTTCACTCACATTGTTTAAACGGATGCTACACATACAGAAACATTTCTTTTTTGATGTTTATTTACCGCTTTTTCACCCTAACATATGCAAGCACAGATGACTTCTATATCAAAGCGATCCAAAAGGTGCTAAATTAACAGTAATTAGCTTCAGGAAAAAGTTATGTTATCAACAGACATACATACCGGACTGAGTGGGTATGGGAGTGGGTGTGACCCCCTGGGCAATCTGACACATAAAGGCTCGTGGTACGGAACAGTTGTCCAGCTGCCACCTTCCTTGGGTGTTAGCTGTAAACAAAATTACACTATGAATTCTGTACTGTCTATCTATATGACCGTCTGTCTGTCTATGTGTCCGTTAAATTTTGTGGCTGCATGTAATCGTAAACAATAATCACTGCGTTGTAATCGTCATTTAACACGCATGCGGAACCAAATTATAAATCACAAAATTGATGGTTTAAATATTATGTCAAAATTAACCATCGTATAAAAAAGGAATATGAGTTTTATAACATAAAATGGCAAGGACAGAAGTTTTTTTCTTGTGACTAAGATATTTACAATGTTTAACATACAATATTATTTCCTGATTATCAGTCAATAATGATCATATATCATTCAGGAGACACAGATTGTTAGCATTAGAGACTGTAAATCGTTTAAAGTAGTTTAAAAACTGATATTGCTTGGATTTGTAAGTAAGAGTTATGTAATCTTATACTATATCAGGAAGTCATAAATGATATTGCCATCCATTCATTTAAATTGGAAATGTGACATTTGAAGTGAATCAACTGAGAGAGAGAGAGAGAGAATATGCTATTTCGCCGTTTTTTGTTCGAATAATACGTAAATCTGTACCATTATCTAAATTATTACTTGGAGTATGCAGTCAGAAGCAAGAGATGAACATTGTTTGTTTCTTGTTGTTTTAAACAATTATTTGGTAGGTCGAAAGAGGAAAATATGACATCTCTAGAAGTTGAACTGCAGTGGAAGTGATAAAAAATATAAAGTCGGGATCGAGATAAGAGGTGATCAAGTATTAATTAATATGGAAGAAGAATAGTGAGCGAACAAGAAGATAGATGAAATATATAAAAGATGAATGATGGATGAACAAATGATAATGAGTTGGATGATTATATGTTGGATGATTGCAAACCAGTCTGGAAAAGTGCAGGGTCTGATCGATTCACCAGCGCAGGGGGTGATGATTATAGGTTTGATGATTGCAGACCAGCCTGGAAAGGTGCAAGGTCTGGTCTATTTACCAGCTCAGAGGGTGATGATTATAGGTTGGATGATTTCATACCAGCCTGGAGAGGTGTGATGTCTGGTCCATTTACCAGCTCAGAGGTGATGATTATAGCTTGGACGATTCTAGACCAGCCTAGAAAGGTGCGATGTCTGGTCTATTTACCAGCTCAGAGGTGATGATTATAGCTTGGATGATTCTAGACCAGCCTAGAAAGGTGCGATGTCTGGTCTATTTACCAGCTCAGAGGTGATGATTATAGGTTGGATGTTTTCATACCAGCCTAAAAAGGTGCGATGTCTAGTCTATTTACCAGCTCAGAGGGTAAGTTGTTCCAGATTCAGTTCTAGGGAAGAAAGAGTGTTTGTAGAGGTCTGTTTTGCAGTAGGGAATACTATATATATATATATGTATTTTGGTGATATGGATATAGGAATGAAAATCCACTTTGATCAGTTTGTTTCTAATTGTATGGAACATACACAGGGAATACATTTGTGTCTGTTCTCTAGTGTTGAAAGGGTAGGTTTGTCTAGTAGTTTGGCTGTAGTTGTGTTATATATATATGTGTGTGTCTGTCTGTCTGTCTGTCTGTCTGTATGTATGTATGTATGTATGTATGTATGTATGTATGTATGTATGTATGTATGTATGTATGTATGTATGTATGTGTGTGTGCACATGTATGTGTTAAATCGCTTCAATTTTGTTAATATATTTATTTGCAATGGATTACAAACAGTGAAGGAGTACTCTAAAAGAAGTATAATATGAGCTTTATATGCTGTTTCTTTTATTTTATTTTTGTTCTTTTTGTACATCTCTTAATGCATATTAGTGTATGTGAAGGGGTAACAGATGTATCTTTCCAGTCCACTGGGAATGAGTCTTTTCAATGGAGGAGGTACATATGTCGCAAAGAATTGGGGCTATTTGTGAGGTTGTCAGGACATCTTGCTTTGTCTAGGTGTAGATTTGAAAACTGCTTAGTTACAAATTCATTGGTGATAACAATATCGTCTACTGATGGATTTATGCAGCTTCTAGATAGTGCAAGTTCTACCAAATGGCTAAGTTTTAAAGGAATTGGTTTCTAAAAACCTGTTGATATGGTTTATTAAATATATTGGCTTTGTTTGTAGTTGCTGTGTAGTCTCGACCATTATATTTATTGACCTAATTTCCATGCTGTTTGCTTTTTTATATCTGGTTTGGGGTCTTCTGAGCTAAAATAATATTGATTCAAGGTAGGTATTGTAGGACTGACGAATTTTCGTCTGACTTGTTTAGAACTGTGCAATTTATATTCATAGACAAAACACTAACTTGCAAATTTAAGATTTAATTTTATATTTTTATCTACCAGGCAATTGCGAAGACTAAGATACACTAATCTTACCTGTGAATATTGTCACACAGTCCTGCACACTCGGAATATTACTGATATAAGGTGCAAAGAAAGTTTTGCCCTGTAATAAAGTGCCGTTTGGAGTGAACCACTGTCCGTTGTTCAGACCATTATCTGGAATAAAAATAATAAACTGAGGAGTATAAACTGAATGTTATAACATTTATGTGTACTTGTAAAAGTTAAAAATATGAAGAGGTCATTTAACCTATCCGAGTTCGAATGGTTTTTTTAAAAAAAATTAAATTCCCTGACTGATTGCTGTGTAATAATATAAAATTTTAAAGAATTTGCTCCATAAAATTTACTCTTTCACCCGAGAGAAACAGTTACGGTAGGCGGATTCAAAACCAAGTAGAACTGAATCGTACCTTACATTAAACAAGTGCATATTATATATGTATATAGAAAAGCCTCTCTCACCTACCAAGTTGAGTAAGTCAGACGTATATATGCTCTTCGTGTATGCAGTAATGCATGCTCATCTGCATGTTTAAACACGTAATAGCGAAACCACAACAATCAGTGGATTTGTAAAGAAATAATTCATGAGTAAGGTCACTCAGCAAGAGTAACGGTTGCATGTTATTATTATGCAGTGTGTACATGAACGAGAGCTGTCTCCTGATTAATTTTCCAAATTGCTTTGATACTTAACACCAAATTATGTCAAACGTTTGGGAGTATATAACAGCTGAAGTGATTTGAATGCTTTGAAATTATACATTATGGGTAAATACACGACAGTTGAAGAATATTTCAATATAGGAGTTCATTTTATACGCTGTACATAATCGGGAACCACTAGCCTCAATTTGCTTTTCAATGTAAACGACTGAAAATGGAGCTTAAAACGCGGAAAATGACAAATGTATTGAAATTAACTCAATTTAAATTAGCCACCATTACTGAATGTTTATATCCATGTGAAATAATTATCTCCCTTTTCAAATTGTAAATTGTAGATATATCTCTATGCTAATGACATATGATCTCTTTCTTTATCTCAAACAAAAGCTATCTCATTTTTTTAAAAACAGCCATCTTGTTTCAAGATGAGTTTCAAACCATATTCAGCAGTTCATTGCTGTAACATTTCTGCAACTCATAAATTTTTAATTTTACAAAAAGACAAAACGACACATACGCAGATCATCTCCTTAGAATGAATGTCTCACTCAAACAAAATATTTTCATGGATTGCTTCTAATTTAATGTGATGACGAAGTATGGTATTTTGAAGATTGGAGCTATAATAATAATAATAATAATAATAATAATAATAATAATAATGTCAATAAACCTTTGTTTTAAACTATCATATTATGAAATTCACAAATTAAAGTTTTATACACTTCGTTTGCCCCAAATTTCAGAATAAATAAAGAAATAAATCTTGTATGCTAAGTTTTACAGATAGGTATAAGAGATATAAGCTTATAAATTTTTTAAAATAGGATCAGTTCAGAGGAAACAATGGGTTAAGAAAGGTATTTAGTTCTTCCACATACCAAATTCTGAATAAAATCTATTTTAACTGTAAATACGCATCAGTATTTAAATTAAGCACAATGGAAGATGACTGCGCAGAATACATATACATGCACACAGCATGTGGTGAATTCAGAGTACATTACATGTGTATAGTTGAGTGAGTGGATATTAAGCAGTGTAGTTCTATCCGCTAGTCCGCGAAGAAATATGTAACACTGTGTAAGAAAGTAGCATGCTCCTATGTTTTAACTACAGTTGGTAATCAATGGATTTAGAACATGTTATCTGGAATCATAGTGCATGTTTAGAACAGCATGGACTTGGAGATGAGAGGGGGGGGGGGAGAGGATCAAAGGGCATCTTCTTATTTTTGAGGTGCTCTTCTTTGTCAGAATTTGTGAAATTTTAGCGTCATACGGACCATAAAATTGTGATCGACCTAAAAAAAGCCTTAATGTTTCCTCTTTGAGACAGTATTGTACTGGTCTACAATACAGATATTGAAATCAAATTATAAGATTAGCTAAGCTGTCATAAACCCAAATGAAGCGCTGTTCTCCCACAAACACTGTTATTAAAAGAAATGCCGAGAATAGTTCTTTGCCTAGAAACAATTAGGACATAATGAGCTTTAATTAATTTATACCTTCAGATTACAACGCAGATCAGGAATTCAAATTAATGAATGGAAAATGGAGATACTAATATCATTTAAAGTGTTACCAACATTTACTTTTTGTCTATAACTTATCATTTTGTTTGCGAAAATTAACAAATACGTAAACTTTCTTGGGTCGACTCTATATTAAAAAAACAGAAGATATTACAAGCGAGAAATGGCTGAGTGGGACTGACAATGATACAATACTGCCCACTTGCATAAGCCGAGTAAAAGTGATCATGGCATGCATATACAGAATGACAGATATTACTACTTTTACCAAGTAAAATTGGGCATAACTCGATTGAATAGATGTATCCCAACACATGATGATCTCAAAGTATTGTGTGGTCATTTAGAGGTTTTATTTTAATATAATGTGTTGTCAACTCACAAACATTCAATAAAGATTCATGTAATAGGTATAAATATAACAGCTGCTATGTGTACTTTTAAAAAAAAGTGCAACTGGGCATGAAAATGTTGAACGCAGGTAACCGAAAAACACATGAAATTACCAGTTTTACTCGCGTATAACTCGATGCAAACCGCATAGACCCAGATCTGCCGTCGCATAATGCGCCGGCAGATCTGGATCGCAGCTTGTAAGGACTAATCAGTAGAGCAAACAATATAGACCCTGATCTTCCGGCGCATTATGCGACGGCAGATCAGGGTCTATGTCGTTTGCATTTGGACCCAATTTATACGCGAGTATATACGGTGAAGAAAAATGAATAGACCTTAAATGCTTTCATTTAGGAAAGACTCGATGGACTCTCTTTACAAAAACATTACGAATTCACCCAACAACATTGATGACAAAGAGGACAATAAGACACCAGTCAGTCACCTCTTCTATTCGTGTCCTTATTAGAACAGAGCTCGTGGTTTGAAGTCACGCCCAATCACTAAATTTTGAAATCATATAATACATATCAAAATGAAGAAAAACAATTATTATAACAATATAACTCTGCCGTAACAATATCGTTTGATAAGCAGAGCATTTACAAATGAAGCGACGTTGTCACATAGGATGCTGCTCGCTTTAAACTATTGCTGTAATATAAGCATCTGATGTTTTAAATGAGTTTTCATACTTCATAATTTGAAAAATGGGCAATCTAAATTTCATTTTTATTGAGAATGTATGAAGAAATGTGCGCTCGAAACGTTTTTCAGAATGTCCAAGACCACCATAATGTATTTGTTGTCATTCCTCAACGTTGCAAGGTAGCTTCAGACGGGCCGGGAACCAGGCTAGCTTGGGGAGTTTCAAGGTCTTTATCTCTGACGTCAGTCTGCCTATGACGTCATAAGTGGGTGACGGAAGATAGATTGTTGACAAGGAAACGCAGGTGTTCTGTTTGGATTCGAGTATGCAATCGTCCTCGAATATGCATCACACATCACTTATAAGTGGCGGATTTATTTTCGTCTGTCTGTCTGTTTATTAATCTGCCCTTCATTTTTTTTTTCTTTTTTTTCTTGCTTTTATTTTGGAATTAAAGTTTTGGCTCTTCAAATTATGGGGGAAAAGAACAAATCTTAACATTTGCTAAAGTCTATTTCAGCACGGTCAAGTAGGCATATACTTCTGATTTCCTGAAAAAGTTCATAACCAAAATTAAAAATATAAATACCGACACTGACAGCAAGAGAGTTCAATTATTTTGAGCAAATAAATGCAATCCAATTCCAATTAGAAGTGCCTTGTACAAATCGGCCATTGTTGCAAGTCATTGCTGGTAATATTTTCGTAAATCACTGTGAGTAAAACTTAAAACAATATTATACTTTCACTATTTCATCCAATATATCAATGAAAAGTTTTCAAAATTGATAACCTTATACCAATCATACCCGTAATGCCTTACAGAAAATTACCCGCATCTATTTGTAAAGATGGCATCGATTTGTATTGAGTTTCCGTTGCCTAGGTCATCATCAGCTAAGCATCATAGTTCTAACTGAAATTGAAATTTATTCACCTTTTCAAAATAACAAGTTCTCTTGTTGTGAAAGTTTGTAATTATCACCTTTAATTTGATGACGTATATGTTTCCAAAAACATAAAGGTATACCTACTTGACTCACGAAATAGACTTTATTTATCTTTATTTTCATTATCTTTTTGGACTCATTATTCCAATCATTTAAATCATTTTAGTATGTAATATAATGATCTTAAAGGCTTACCTTTTGAACTTTTGTTTTGCAATTTCATTTAGTTTACACTTCACATTTCATTGAGTTGTCTTCATACTATGAAAGCGCAAACAATTTGTAGTAAATTAAATATCATATCAAAAAGTAATGACTTTGATTTTCGTTTGATATAAGGATGTATTAACCCTACGGCTTCGGTGAATATCATTTATGGGGTTGATAAACATTGTATCATCTATATAAAAAAATCAATAATTCTATAATGGTGAAATACTATAAGATATTAAACAGTTGTAAAGTAGATTGAACGATTTGCAGAACAGAAGTATTGTCACTTCAAAGTTGCTACAAAAGTACTCAAAATGTATGAGTTTTCGACAAAAGGCATCTAAGTGAGATGATACTAGTTTTGTCAACAAAAGGCGGCTAAGTGAGATTGTTACTAGTTTGTCAAGAAAGGCGGCTAAGTGAGATCGTTACTGGTTTTCGACAAAAGGCGGCTAAATGAGATCGTTACTTGTTTGTCGACAAAAGGCGGCTAAATGAGATCGTTACTGGTTGTCGACAAAGGGCGGCCAAATGAGATAGTTACTTGTTTGTCGACAAAAGGCGGCAAAATGAGATCGTTAGTTGTTTGTCGACAAAAGGCGGCTAAGTGAGACCGTTACTAGTTTTGAGACAATAGGTCTAAGTGAAATCGTTATAAGTTCTGAGACTATGATATATCATTTTGAGCCGGAAACGAAGAGGAAAATATTTGGATGGCTGATAATGGAGAAAGACTCGTGGTTGCCTCCAAAAGCATCGCATATGTTATACCTGTAAAACCAATCCAGATAGTACCAATTCCATCTTGACGGAGGGCTTGTAAGTTTGAGATGACAAACAGTTGCTCAGAATCACTGAAAAAGATAAAGCTCTGTTTTTGCATGAATATCACAAGGTTTGTAGCAAAATATAAAACAAGACTGAAAAACTAGCACTTTATAAGAATAGCTAATCATTTACTAAAATCACACAATTCCTCTACCTCATTATTACTGGTAACTATGGCAAAAAATTTATACATTTTAGTTGAAATATGTTCTGAATTCCAGTCTGCATCAACACTGAATTGTATAAATATTGTTTTAATTCATTCTACTTTTTACCATCTGTCCTGCTATAAACGCACATCTACTGTCATATATATAAGAGACTTTAGGATAAAAAAATTCATAACATTACACACATTCTGCAGGAACAAGGAACTTGCTTGAATACTGCATGCTATTCCTATTCCTATCACATCTTAACAAGACAGGCTGTTACGATAAATTCCTATATTTATTATAACAAGATATTTATCATGAATCCCAGGCTGCAATTTGACTTCTTTTGGCTCATTATATTACATAAACTCTCGCTGTAGCAGGGCCGGATTAAGACCTTTAGAGGCCCTAAGCACTGAAAAGATGATGGTGCCCCCCCCCCCCCTCCCCCACACACACACAAATGTAATTAATAAGAAAATAAAAAAATAAAAACAAACAACTAATTTCTCATTTTTTTGGTGCCCCTGCTTTGCTGGTGCCCTAAGCACGTGCTTAGTCTGCCTATTGGGTAATCCAGCACTGCGCTGTAGTGAGTCAGCAGTTTGATCTTGAAATCTTTATTTTGTTTAAACCCGTCCATAGTAAACATTTGAAGCTAACATTGAAAAACTCATATCATCCAACATAATATATGTAACAATTGTCACGTGAAACATTAGACAAAATTGGTACCTTTGAATTGTGAGCAGTGATGCCCCTTGGGCTGCGCAGAAACTGGCAGCCTGATTCCATGACAGCTTGCGACCATTATTGATTTCATAGCACGTGCTCTGATGCTGAAGCCACCCTAGAGCACATACACCTATTTAAAATGAGGAAGGAAGAAAGAGATGATTGTATAATCAAGCCACAATATGACAGTTTTCCATTATATACCAACCATTTAATTGGGTGAAGGGGCAGGGGGTTTAATTTTCTTTCGAGTCCGGATTCTTTTTCTTTTACCTCGAGATAATTTATTTTTTTCAACTAATATAATGGATATAATAGTTTTCCTTTGCTATATATCGGAGTAAGACTATTTGTCCAAGCTATTTGAGTAATGGAATTTATATTTTAAATCCCAGGCCAATCAACCGAAAATTCAATGTTGGTCCCTTAAGTCTTGCAGCAAAGTTTGATAGTGAAAAATGTCTTTATTCCCGACATTTATACTTGTTTCCTTAAAATTACTTTTTATTTGCATGAAAGGAAAACCCACCCAAAATCGTTTAAATATTAAGATCTAATAATTGGCATTGATTTGTACCCATTTGAAAACTAGTTAGCATCTGGAACTATGCATCTAGAACAAATAGAGGGCCAAGGATGCAAGTCTTTCGAATGAATCTTCCATTTATATTATCTGTTGTGCAAATATTTGTATTGGACCCAACATTACAAACAAACTAAATGTAACAGGTCACAATCGTAATGATTTCACATGTAATTAATTAACACCCTTGATGATATACAAACACATAGTTTAAGCATATGCTAATAGTTAATAATGACTTAAGAATTGTCTAGATTTATGAATAGCTGAGAAACGCAGAGTTCTTGTGAACCCGAAGAGCATACGGCTAACCTTCTGGCTTTTGACAGACAAAAGTGGCTCTTGAGGAACAATCTGTCGTCTGCCAGATGTTAGGTGGGACTGCGGTATCGTTTGCTCTGGTAGTGTTTGCTGCTACGCATGTATGGTTCCGAGTCTGTTCATTCCTACAAAGAAATATATACATTATCTAATCATTTTATATATCCCGACTAAACTTTTTACACAGCATCCTCATGGCCATTTTCAATCTATTTTCAGAGCAAGTGCACATATGACTACGGCTGTGTTTATGCTTTTGTTGTTTGACTATTACCCCTCCACCAAAAATAAAAAAAAAAAAAAAAAAAAAAAAAAAAAAAAAAGCGAACAAGTAAAACAACAACCCAACCCCCAATTTACTTGGTAGACAACACATATCTGTGACTAGTCCTATATATCACACCCCACAACTGTACTGATACTGATAGACAGGTTTGGGGGCTGATTTATCGGACTAATCTTTGACAATTTTAACAGCACAAACAGAAATATATGGAAATTTAAAATTTCTTGGTCAGTTTCTCAGGCATTATTGGTCACAGTCATGAAAAGTGGTATGTATATGTGTATTGGTCAGTACATCGTCTTACCAAAAGTAGGTCACTGTGATATATATATTTCACGCTTCCGTGACTCTCGTTAAGTCTTGCATTTAGATCAATATGTCTGCAATTCCTGGCCACATAGGCATGCAACTTTATGTATGGATGCATCTTGGTGAATACAATAATATGTTACCCAAATTTGGTCACTGTGATCTACATTTCGCACTTCAGTGACTTCAAATAAAGATTTGGATTGATGTCA